>CAEGAD010041466.1:0-15500 GCA_903067055.1 Poeciliopsis paucimaculata | reverse complement strand
GACGAGGAAAGTAAATGCCCCTGGTTTTCTGTTTGGAGTTTTACCTCAGATGAAACTGATGAGCCAGCAGATGTAGACAGTCTGTTGAAGGTTGAAGACTTTATGAATCCTTCAGCAGGCCCTGAACTGATTCTGGAAGCCGTTTGGCTCGAGGTGGCGGCTTGTTGCCTGCAGCTCTGCTGTGTTCATCCTGATTTATTCTTTTTCAAACTTTCACTCCTTCTGCTTCGAGTTGAACCATTGCTTTTCTTGGAGTGCTTTTTCCTCTGCTGTTGAAGAATTTGTATTTCTATTTACTTTGACAGTTAATTTGATGCATAACCACAGCAAGAAAGCACATTTTTAGCAATTAATGTCGCAACATAATTTCTCAAAACCTCAAATAATATTTGAATTATAACCCCACATTTCATATTAACTGAAAAGAAGGTGCCATGGTTGAGGAAGTTCCCACCATCTCTCCATTAAATCATGTTTGATCTCTGGCAAACAAAATGGATCAACTTCTAGCAGCAGTGGGGAACCATGTGGTATTTTATTGACTGTGTGTACAGTTGGAAAGATCTCCACCAAATAATAATGTATGAGGATTGTAATCCATCAAAGTGCCGGCTGGCCTTAAGCTTTTTCCGTTTAAAAAGCCGTTCAAAACATCTGAAACATCTGGGCTGGAGGTTTGGACATTTTCACAGTTTTCCTGCACAGACCCGCCGGTTGGTGTGAAAGTTCGCTGCGTCAGAACTCATTCGGCAAATGTGCATCCATCTCCCTTTAGCACGTTGACTCTTTTTTGGAAAATCCGAAAGCTGCTGTAAATAAAAGCTTTTGTGAAATTAAGAAAGTTTTTTGGAATTTTGTCGTTTCCATCAACCATTTCTAATGCGATAGTTGGAATCTGTTGAAGGAAACGCAGCTCTTTGTGTCTTGATTGGTTAGTTTTCCTGAACTGCTCCACCTCCAGCAGCAGAGCTGCGTTAATGAAGCTCAGATTGAATTCTCCTTCTGGACTCAAACTTAAAGCCTTAAGACTGAGTGCTGCTCTTGATCATCTGCACATACCTAACCCCAATCAATGAGCAGATTAAAACATTAACCTTTATATGTATTGACTCAGAACATCAGCACTACACTACAAACTGCTGTCCAAGTACAAGTTTGCGTATTTTGCAGATTTGCCTTAGTGATTATCTGACACTGTGATGAGGTGCAACTAAAGAGCAACGATGCAGAAAATTATAGAGGGGAGGGGCTTTGAAACAGCATTCGGCATATCCCATAAAATCATATGACGAATAACGTACCAATATTTTACATATCTTATTTACATGCTGTTTGTAAATCACAAAAATATTTTACCAGGCAATACACTAACACTGCAAGTCCTCCTGGACACCAAGGCAACAGTGAAACATCATGCTGTGGGAATGCTTTTCATCAGAAATGATGGAAAATACTAAAAGCTGGTCAATCCTGTAAGTTTGAGGCTTCAGAAGAGTTTAGACTGAGGCACCTTCTCCGTCCAGCAGGACACTGGCTGCGTTTCCATGGAGCATAAAATTGCACAATTTGGAAGAGTGAAAATATATTTGCTTGAAATGTGAATTCTTAAAGATTTTTTGATACGTTTTTGTGCTAAGATGCCTTGTTGAAATTGGTATATTTTGCAAAACTTCAGGGTGACTTAGCACCACATGAGTTTGTATGCATCACCAACTCACTTATTTCTAGGGACTGCCTTCTATGGACCAAGTCCATAGAAGGCATGGCTCCACCAGAGCTCCACCAGAGCTCTCACTGTGTCACACAGTTCATAAAAAGTTTAGTTGAATCCACAACTCTTCTGTAAAATCACAACCTACAATTCCCCCAAAACGCAGCATGCATAGAAACTCCCAAGTAGGCGGGGCTTGTCGCTCAAATGCCTGAATAAGACGCCATGTTCTCCTCTGATTGGCTGATGGATGATCAAGGCTGGCACCAAGGCTGAATTATGAGCATATTTAATGCAAGTGAACATTTGCTCCTGGCATGATTTGAAGTTAGTTATTATGTGAAGAAACGAATGGACAAAAAAAACTGTTCAATCTCTTAGACTGCAAAACTGTTAGAAATTAGATCTGGAATAAAAAAAAGAAAAGAAGCAAATATTGAGTGAATACAAGGCACTGAATACAAATACACTGAACATATTCACATTTTGGTAAATAAAATGTAAAAATAACATAAACAGCAAAATATGTATCACTAACCTTCCACGATTATCCAAATCCTAGTAATATAAATCACACAGTAGGTATATTGTGTGTTTATATTTGAAGGTTTGCACATAATCTAAGTATAGGTATAACATACAATAATGTTAAATTGAAATGTGTGTATGTTTTTTTTTTGTTATTTTTTTTGTTGGAGGAGAGTGTTATTCCTCTAGCACTGAGTAACGCTCTTTGTTGGTCTTCTGTTTTAAACAGTGACTTTAATCAGCTGATTTACAGAGTTTTAATTCAACTCTGCAATTACTGTCTGACGTTGATCACTGCTTAATCTAATCTAACTACACCCCCACTCACTCACACACACGCACACACGCACACCTCCCCATTTTCTTCATTTCCTGCTTCATTCCAACCTCGTCTTCATTTTGCAGGAGTTTCAGCCGGAGCCTCTTCTCTGTCTTGTCTTTCATTCTCCTCCTCATTGTCTCTCTCTCTATCTCTCTCTCCACCTTTGCCTCTTCTCTCCGTTTGTCTTTAGGTTTCCTCCCTCTTCATAAATGAAGGGACCCATCTGGTGGCAGTCATTTTCTAATCAGGCTGGCGGTTTGATTAATTTGCAAACTGTATTGGCAAAGAGAAATCACGCGTCACTTTATCAGTCCTGAGTGCGAGGAGATTTAAGTGATACTTTAAAAATGGAAAGGTTAAACTACTTAAAGAGTCACTTCTGATAAATTAATGCCGGCTCTCTGTCTTTGGCCGCCGTCCCATTTCTCAATATACAAGTTTACCTTTGGGACGACATGCTCATAAAGCCATTTTTCTAGTCTTTGTGTGGGACTGTTTTCCTCCCACTGCTGGTTTTGAGCCATGACTCCTGGAAGCTCAGCTCCCACCCGCTGTCCTCGTATTTAATGCAGCTTCAGTCAAAAAACCCAGAATGGATAGCTTTCCATTTCCAATTATTGGCATTTGATTAGTGTAAAGAAGTTTTCATAAAAATGTCCGGCTGTTTTTATTGGCTGCAACAATTTGTCATTCATTTTAAATTGACATACATTATTTTCTTTAAAATAAAGCTTTAAGTATTTTTTTTAATTTTTGTTCAATTGGTAATAGATTTGGAAGTAGATATAGTGTATGTTTTTTATATATTTGTATATTATTTTAAAATGTTCAATACATTTAAAAATATTTGAAATCCTTTTTGTAAGAATTACTCTTTCAAAAAGTCAGGTCACACAACCAGATATTGATGCAAAAAAAAAAATCCTAATGCTTGGACTCAAAAATATTGTACAAACCACCGATTCAAATTTTCTTAGATAATTCAGCAGCTCACAATTAACAATCGTTAGTACAATATGATTTATAGAAAGATTTTGTACATAAAATCATGGCAAAATGTTTTTTTAAGCATATTTTCATTAAAATGAACATTTCCAGTGTACTTATAATGGTAATTTACTACGTGACACTTTTGAGACTGGAGAAACTAAACATATTTTAATCTAACCATCTAATAGAACAAATGCGACAAACCATAGTTACACACGTCATATAATTAATAAAAAAAATTATATTAAGCAAAAAAGGTTTTCTCACTTTAACACACGTTTGCGTTTGTTTCATCTTTGGTCTAACATCTTCATACAGTGGAGGAACTGGGGCTGAGTTGCGCACCATGTTATTGTTAGTTTCAAATGATATCACTCACCCTGAAGTATAAGGGATGGTGAAGGAAGACTTTTTATAGAAGTCATTATTTCTTAAGTAAATGTATCAAGTCAGTTCCCAATTCTGTTAGTGACCCTTGTACAGTCAGCAGCTCCACATATAATAAAACATGTTTAGAAAAAATGCTGAGCTATATATTTTGTGTTTTAAAGGGCTGAAACCATTGGAAACATTTTGACAGAGAATCTAAGTTCACATTGGAACTCTTAGCTTTTCCATAAACGATCCATAATTGCTTCTTCCGACTTCAGACAAACTGAACACACGTTTTTACGAGATCAGAGTCTCTGCTGTGATTGGTTTATGTTTCCATGTAAAGTGTTTCAGTTATTTTTACTTGTTAAAGACTGAGATTCAAACCGACTGAGAGATCTGATTCATCGCTGGTTTAATCTAATTCACAAAATACCACCACATCTGCCTGCATTAAACGTACAGTATAGCACATTTTTGAGGGTGGTGAGAGTTCATCTTGAAGACGTCAAGTTCGAATCAGCCTGTCAGTAATCGTGTCCTTGGAATAGACCCTTCTCCCGCTTCGCCTGCTGGTGTTACTGGAGCATGGCAGCCTCCATTCTGTCGCACCACAACCGACCACCATCAATGTCTGAATGACTAAATGTAGTGTCAAGAACTTTCTTGTCCTCTGGACTTAATAAAATGCTTTACAAGTTCGAGCCATTTACCATTTACCCCATGTGTGTTTATGTATGTGACTGACAAGTTTTGTGCGCACGCTCCTCAGGGTTGTGTGTGTACCTGTGTGTTTTGCTGATGCACGGTGATGCTGTTTGTTGTTACTGCGCAGCTTAGGAAGGTAATATAGCCTGTGGACAGCCTGGAGATGGTGATGCACTCACAGAAAGCCTCCGCTATACAGTATGTAACAAATATGTCAGCATTAATCTGAGGCTTCACAGTCACACTCACAAATTACAATAACAATGTAAGCATGCACACGCACGCACACACACACACTGTTTGTGTGGCATTCAGAGTGAGTTAGTTTCTGAAAGAGCCTCGAGGAAAATGAGTACACAATTAATCTGATGGAGTGTCAGCTGCAGAATTTCTCAAACTGAGGAAGTGTGCAGTCATCTTGCCCCAGAATGCATTAGCCAGTGATGGGATAGCTCTCTGCCAAACTGCCACCAGCTTCAACACACACTTTTTAACAAAGGACTTTCACTTTCCTCGCCGAGGAACCAGCAGAGCCATCTACTTACGCAACATATTGCACAAAAGCAAGTCAACTGTTTTTCTCATAAATTAGAAAGAGAACAAAGCAGATAGGATCTGTAGAGAAATATTTACTGCTGGAGCCAAGCCTTCTGTTCAACTATCTTCTTTTTTTATTATTCTGAAAATGTATTACGAGGGGAGTTTTAGGTTAGGCCAACATGAAGTACTGCCCAACTGCATAAAAGTGAAAAGTGGAAGTTGTTTACAGAGGTCTTTACACACACACACACACGCCCACACACACACAAAAAAAATGAAAACTTGGTGTCAATTCCCCTTCTTTACTGAAGAATTCTTATTCAGTAAAGAATAAGAATTCTTTACTGAATTCTTATTCAGTAAAGAAGTTGAGATTGCAACATGGTGACGCCCTTAGACTTTGGCCTCAATACCTCTTAGAAACATCATTTTAAGCTTTTCTTTCCATAATCACACAACACTTTCCATTTGTTCAGTTGATAGTTACATGTAGCACCTGCAACTATCATTGATGTTAGATGTACTCTTACATGCGCTTCATGTAAAATAATGTTTCCACCATATCTTCAAAACTTGATGCGAGCAGCGGCCATATTGAACTGCGAAGTCGAAGGTAGTAGAAGTTGCTCCCAGGAAATTTGACTTTGGAGGATGTTCTAGTTGATTTATCTGACGAGGAAGTCAGAATTTCCTAGATCCGACCAAAACTGTAATGCAGCTTAAGTCTAACAACAGGATCTCAACTCCATAATCCTTCCACAGAGTGCTGGTTGGTTAGGTCTCCTAACATCTAGCCACAGATATTTGTCCTGACCTGGAAAAGTCACCAGTTAAGTCTTTACTTTCTGAGCCGAAGCTTCACTACTCGTTTTGTCTTGACCGTTGTGTTCTGTGTCAATGCGACGGATCAATACTCATATGCTGCGTCATCAGTCTTCTAAAACTTGACTGCTTTCCTCATGCTCCCTTTTTTTTGTTTCAAACTTTTTATCTTCTGTCTTCACATCAGATTTAGAAGTGAATATACATTTTAAAAGTCTGGTGAAAAACATAAGGTAAATGCTCCAGGCCACATCCTAGTTTTGGAAGCTAACCCAGTATACAAGCTCAAACCTGTACAACGTTGCAGTAAACCAGTCCAAGTCCTGTTGCTTTCTTACATTTTTGCCCTTTTATTAAATTCAGTATGTTTGACAAATTTATCCAGGTGAATTGACAGTGAATAAATAAAGTCAATGATTGAACATATGTTCACCTTCTTTCTATTGATGCCCTAAAACATAATAATGTGGAGCCATTTACCACCAGAAGCCAAATGATTTTTTTTTCTTTTTTCAATCAAGTCTACATGTGTGCAGTCAACCCCCAAGAAATCCATTTAGGTTTCAGGCCAACATAATGAAAAATAGCAGAGGGGTGAATTTTGTCTTTCGAGGCAAGACAGCAATCAGAGTGAAACAAGTTATTTAGGCTCTGGGTTGGGTGATCAAACTAATAAAGTTAAACTTCAGTGGTGCTACCCGGTAGCACAGCTGGGGATGTTTTACTCTCTTTATAGAACATGTGTCTTTGCAGCCCTGCTTTCCTTCAGAGTTTTGGCTTAAATCACTTTTTTACTGCTATGCCTCTGCTTGAAAAGAAACTTTCTGATGTCATTTGAAACTGTACAACATTGTTCAAGATTTTCAGGACCAAAGCATTTGGAGGTCTATTTTACCAAAAATAACTGAGAAGGAAACAAATTACACTCTCTAAGGCGTGGCCGTGGTTAAAAGAATCAGCTACAGCCAATCAACACTAAGAAAAATGAATGGAGCTCATCGATTGGTTGTTCTAACACTGTTCTGTCCTCACAATGCACAATGACTGCATGAGTGACAGACTGTCTAAGGATTTACCTCCGTTGCTTTATTCCATGGAAATCTTGTAAAACTCAAATAAACCAATGAAGTAGTTTAGTGTATAAATGATCATTTAAAACTTCAGAGTCCAGATATCCAGGAAGCAAGGGCTTCTCAAAAGCAGAGCATTTTACATGATACTGCCCATTTAAACATAAAGTCAATTTGATTTTTGGCCATAACCATATGTTAACTCTTTTTGATTTTTTTCTTTCATTCTCGCTGCCAGAGCATTAATGCGACGAAGGAACACTTTGTGTTCCAAACATCCTGGCCAGAAAACGCTGCGTTTCCTTTGGCTATAGGAGGTTATCACTGACTGATTCCTCCATTAAAACTGATGCGTATGAGCAGATTAGAAGAGTGCTGGCCTGTAACATGAGTGTGGTGGAGCGTGAGACGAAGAGTGATGGCGGCCGCATTCTCAAATGACAGTGGTTGGTGACGGCAGCGTATCAGGAGCGGGGCAGTTGTTTATTCCCAGTAACGACAGACTTTATTTTAAAGTTTTGTCCCCTAAATATGCAGCGCTGCTCCACTGCAGAGCCACTGCAGAGATACCTGACTCTCCACCTCCCTATTATAGAAATCTTTCCCAGCACCTGCAGACAAAATTGAATTAGTGTTGATGCTTTGGCTGTGTTGTTTTATTCTGTATATTTTTCCTATGCATGACAGTTTGCTATCAGCTGAGCATCTTAGCATGATAAAACCTGGGTGTTTTTTTTTATGGGGGGCGGGACGGTTCCAAGGACAGCTGTGATACAATATACTATAAAAGTCTTCTGTTCCACATTGTGAAAGTTACATAAGTTCTATATAAATCCTCAGAAGTTGTCTCTCAATATCCCGAGGCCTGGATCTACCCTTTCATCTCGGAGCAGTTCTTCTGTTTTGACGGATTGCAAGAGCTGAAGGCTCAAACCTCCAGCTTAAATTAGTTTCCTCTGACATCTAAGAAGAGGAGAGGAAGAGGGAGCGAGTCTCTGAGTGAGGAAGAGAGAAGGGTGGATAGGCACTGAGGGAGGAAAACTTGAGCTATATGTTTTTTTTTTTTTTCTTTTCTGCTGCATGCAAATATGGGGAAAGGGGAACAGCAGAATAAAAGTTCAAATGTAATGTGCTTAATGGCATGAGAATAAAAGATATGTGGGCAGCTGCGAGCCGAATGAGATAATGAGAAATATGTGGTGATGGGGGGGGGGAAGGTGAAGAATGGGTTATTTGATTAAAAAGTAGAAATTTTCTAAAGTGGTAATCTAATGGCAAAAAACAAACAAAAAAAAAAAAAAATAGAAGAAAAGTCTTGAGGCATGCATCCACCGGCCACTTTATTAGGTACACTTGTTTATTTGCTTGTCCACTTAAGTTGTGTTTCTATTGACATTTTTTATGTGCATTTTTAGGATTTGCATTAGATAAGGTTGACGGGAACAGCAAAATTTAAAATAACTTCCTCAAGTTAGCAAAAACAAAAAAAAAGTTTTTACACTCATTTGAGATGATTTTTGAGTCATCACTCTAAAGGGGAGATGGAAACAAATTTGCCGGACAGCCTCTAATGTAGCAAACTTTCCTATCCCACTGATGGGCTGTGCCTTACCAGAGACTCAATACTCGTATTTTTAATTAATACCTGAGTGATTTAAATTCAATAAAAAAAAATCTTTACTGATCCCAAAGGGAAATGAACCAAATTAAATTTGGTTCACTTCAGTGTACAATGTGCTATAGCCTTCTCTGTTGGGTTTTCCTCAGACTTAAATGTTCTCTGAATGTGCAGATTGTGCCTTTAATGTCAGTAGTGGTGCCCTCATTAAGTGTTAAAATATGAAATGAGTAAACAGAAACTAGCTTGTGGCCACCTACAGTTTGTGCCTTCATTAATCAAAGCAAGAGTAACTTCAGACAGCTCTTAATGTCAGACTTAAGGCCAAAAACACACTCTGCAAGAACAGGGAAAATGAGTCCTTTTACTAACTTTGTTCTTGCTAGAACACCAACAAAGTTATTTCATACTTCACAAGAACTAATGTGAAGAACTTCCAGGAGGAGGACGACCACTGCGGCACAACCACGTCATATTTGTCCAACAACCTTCCAGATGTATGTTCTGCCAAGGTCATACATCAAGAACAAGCTAAAATGAGAGAGAACAAATTCATCTGTACTGGTGAACAATGTTCTGACCTTTAATATCAAACATTTCTAACTGGCAAAGAATCTCCTTGAGTCGGGTTGTGTGGAAAATGACCAAGTAAGAAACAGACCTAAAAACTGGAACTGTGTTTTCATATCATGAACCTTCAACCAAACCTGCCATATTTCACTGACTTTTCCATCCATCCGTCCGGCCATCCAAGTAAGCTTCTAAATCTTCCATTTGTGCCTACTGCTAACATCAAACCTTACTTGATCGATGTTAGGCTGAACTTTAACTGATTTTGGTCATGTGGCTTAGCCTTGATTCGTTACAATATTGTTTTAGTTTCCGCTTCCAAGCATTTGGGATTATTCTAGCTAAACAGCTTTTCTAATAGGTTGTTGTGCTAACCCTAAATAGTAACTCAAATATTAATGCTAAAGCAAAACACATTATTTAGAGGAAGCTAATGCTAAAGTGTTAACTTCAACCACCAGTAGATTTTACTGCCATGCGTTGTAGGTATAATAATGATAGTTCTGCGCTGCAATCAATCAATATATTCGTAAAAAAATAATTTAGGGGAACCCTCTGGTGCTGAATGAAAATGCAATCTTCTATTTGCGCCTTAGTGGAAATGTACTTTACAATGGTTACAACAGAATGAGTGGGGGTAAGTGATGTTGGACTATATCGCCATCAGGAATACTTACCGTATTCCTGATGTGGGGGATACACAAGAATCTTAAGCAGAACTGGCCATGGTGGTCTGATACCTGTAATAGAAGAGTAGTGAAGCGATAACCTGGTACATGAGTGCATACTGAGGTGATCCAAGAGTCAGAGCTATAATGTGGTTGAGGTTGAGTATGGTACAGGTACAGATACAGAAAAAAAGACATCCGAGATTCAAAACATGCCTGGTGAGTAGGAAGAGTAGGAAGCATCAGGAATACTTTTACAGGAGGTCTTCCAAATTATACAAGGCAACAAAAGCCAATTTTATCCTTTCCCAGCTCCTTGACAGATAATATAATAAGAAACTCGGCTCCTCACCTGTGTGTCAGTTTACCCCAGCCAGAGCAAATGCAAACCAAAATGGCCTTGCGTCTCCCATTTATCAGTCCCTGAGGAGAAAAAGAACAAGTGTTAGCAAATTCATCAAGGAGTGCACCCACAGCGTAATCGGTTTCTACTGTACACAACAGAGACGCTAAATCACCTGCAGGCAGCTGCCCGTCTGCTGAAGGACTGGATAGAAGAGGATTATTCCACAGTGTAAGATGTTCAGATTTATACAAAACCCTAATCCTGGCAGCTTTTTCTTATTTTGGGAAACATCAGCAAGAGCTACTGACAGACTCTCAACACCCAATGACAGCCAACGCTGATCACTGGCAGTTTCTACCAGGTATATGCATTTTTCTTTCTTGCATTGCTGAATGATGACAGTGATAGTAATCTGTTACATCATAATCACTAAGCTAAGTGTTTGCATGTATCCGGTTTAATTATACGCTATGAAATATAACTATGAAATTGGGATGGATGCAGTTCATGGTCAGACTTTTGGTGAACTTACTGGAATCTTCTGGATTTATGAGTAAATTCCATAGTTCATAGTAATTTGGAAAAGGTCTTGTATGGCATCCCTGAGTTCCCTTCTCTAATGTCTCCTACCTCTATCTATTGGGGTGACTGTGGATCAGTGGGCAGAGTAGTGGTATTACAATCAGAAAGTTTGGGGTTCATTTCCAGTCACGTGGGAATTAATCCCTTAACCCCAGAGCACTTAACCTCCAAGTTGCCCACCGTCTGGTGTGTTAGTGAGTGTGGTTGGGTGATAGTGGATATGGAGTAAAGGGCTTTAAGTGGTTAGTATGACAAAAAAGTGGCATTTTATTTCAGTACATTTATTATTTACACCATGTTGACGAAGGCAGCGTTCACACCAGCCCTGCTTAGTCTGCTTTTGAAATCCAGTTCCTTTGCTTAGAAAGTCTGATTGGTTTGGTGATGTGTGGCTGTGTAATCAAACTCTGATCCAGACCAACAAGCTGAACTCTGGTGCTGTTTGAATGCACGGCAAGCGAACTGGAGACGCTCCAAAAGCAGGAAGTGGTCTATAACACACTTCCTGCTTTATTCTGGGTAAATAAAACCAAAACAAACATGCTAGTTTAGCTTTAGAGGGAGAAATGGATCATGATCTTTAAAGGAATGCAAAACAAAAATCCTACAGCCACTAAAATCTGACACCACTCCATTTTTTTCTTTTACATGTCATAAAGAAAGTTGTGTTCGTGTCTTCGTTTAAGTTTTTTGTGTCTTTTCCCTTTGGTGGTTCTTGGTTCTGCACCTTCACAGGCGAGAAGGAGGAACAGTTGTTTAAAGTGTTTGGTTCTTTTGATACAGTGCAGTTTGAAAGAGAACTAAACTGGCGGAAAATTTAAGAACAGGTGCAATTTTAGTTCCCAGTCAAACCGAGTCTACCGGTGTGAAATCACCCTAAAAACAAGTGGCTCTAATGATAGAGAAGGTGGTCAAAGCCCGGAAATTCCGACTTCAAATCCCATTCCTTCCCAGAATTACCAAGTCTGTTGAGTTGGGGAGGTTGCTGTGATATGGCAACCCTATGGAGGCAGGTCCCAAAAAGACAACAATGACTCAATACTTCAGATCAGCAAACCATTAAATCTTCATTGTCTTTTTTTTATTTATTTATTTTTTTTACCATTTCCATATCCTGAATGAGGAATGAAGGCAGACCGTGCAGAGTTTTCACATCTTATGTAATGTTATAACCAGACCACTGCTGCATTTTACACCCTTTGACAACTGAAATATACTCCAGGTGAAACGCTCCAAATAGTGAGCAACTCTTACATCAGACCATAAATCGGCTCCATAATTTGGTTTGACAGAATTACAAACTTGGAGAAAACAGCAACTTCTATTCTAAATAATCTATGGCAGCCACAGGGAACTGGAACTGATTGGAAAGGATTATGTTATCAAGTAAATATGTTCCAAGTGAGAGCAAAGCGATTAAAAGCCTGTTTCCTTTTCTCAATATTATGCTAAGGATTTTCTCTTAAGGATATTAGCTCATGGCGTGGATAAGATGTTTGTTACTGATGTCTGAATATTCAGCAGTAGATGCGTAAAGGGTAGAACTCTGGCAAATAATGAAAGCAGATAGATGGCAGTAAAAAGGACTAGAACTATAAGTTGACAAAATTGTAAACAACCACTTGAAATGTTTGTCATCTGTGTCCCATTTATATCTGTTTAAAGCAAACTGCCCAGCTACATCAGCAATATGAATTATTGAACCGGCAGCAGCTACATGAGAACACCTACATAAAACATCTGACAAGATATTTCTACTTTTAAAAGGTGAAAAATAATTCATTCCAGTCGGAGCAAGGATTAGGATCAACGATGCTAAAATTGCAAACTATTTCTAATCACTTTTATGTGGTTCTTGAAGTCGAAGTAATGTTTGTGTATGTGTGTGTGACGCATTGGCTTATAAAGAGAAATGAACAAGACAGTTTGATTAATAGCTCATTAAATTCAATTTCTTTATTGGAGCTCCACATGACTCATGCTCTGTCCTGTACTTTGAATTTAAATTTCACTCTGCGAACCAAAGCTCACATCTTGAGCAGATGTATGTGTATCTGTGAGGGGAAAAAGTCGGATGTATTTTTATTTGGTGTGTGTACATTTTTGGTTTGCTGTTTTAAGAATGAGTTGGTAAATATTCCTAGCGGTAAAGACACCGACGGTCACCTGTGTGGCTGAATCTTTGATATGACTCATTCCTGTCAGGGAATAGAGGCTTGAGCTAACAGTTTATATCTGATTGAAGTCAATTTGAACTGGTTTCTAAGATGGTCAGTGCATGTCTGAGCTGTATCAGTAGATAAATACATTAGCTTAGGTTTCTGTTCACTTTCATTCTCCACTTTATTTCCTATTCATTTTGAATATTACTATTATCCCATGCAGTAGAACTGTATTATCACTTTTTAATAAACCGAGACCTCACTAAAACTTCTAATTTCAACTTCTTTTTTTTTTTTTTTCTTTTTTTTTTTACTTTAAAGCTCACAGCAGACCACGCAAAATGAAAAATGAATGAACCTACATGTGCATATTTATGCTTTCACATCTAATTAACCTTGAAAGTAGTGACTTCCTTCCTATTAATAAGTGCATAGATCACACTGACTTTTCAAACATTGCCAAATCCCCTAACCCCCCACTCCCCCTCCCCCCCACTTATTTTTATGAAACCTTCATCAAATTGCCACTTGGTCTGACACTTTTACCGTTTTGTGACTCTTGTCGCTTATCTCCCATAAATCTTGAGACTCTCTCTGCTAAATGACCGCATTAAGAGGTTAATTAGCATATGTTAAAGCGGTCCATCTGCTCTGTTGGAGCATTATCACCAGAGGATGTTGAACAGGAAAGGTGTCCCAAGGCACCCCGTATGTCCTTGATGGTCACATAAAGCATTCCAGCTGCTGAAAACACCAAACAGTTCGACCAAAAGCCCTGTGAATGCAAGTTAGGATAATTTTTTTTTTTTTAACACCCTATTGGAGCACAGTGCTAAAGAAGTTGGAATAAAGGAAGCTATACGAGGGTCTATTGTCATTTATTATTAACACACCGGGGAAAAGGGAGTCATTAATTAGCGAGCAAATTTTTCTAGAACCCTCCAGAGTATCACAGTCGGGTGGTCCAAGAGGAAAATTGAATTAAATTAGAAAAGCTGTGCTACGGTGGCTTTTTGTGTGGAGGATTTGTCTAATTAAAACACACAGAAGAATTCCGACGCACACAGCAGAAGTTAAACTTGAACTTCTTTACTTAGTCAATTAGAGCTCAGAAACATTTTTAGGTGATAAAGCACTTTGATGCTATTTTCATATAGTTGGATTTTATTGGCAAAAGGGAACTTTGCACTGAGTCGGGTTCTGGTTCTGCTGAAATTTTTTATTTAAATTAGCTTAGTGAAAACGTAAAAATTCACATTTTTCTCTAAAGCATTTTTGTGCACTTTTGTGAAGTTTTACTGTCAAGTCAGGCTGAAATTTGAGAACATTTTCAAATTCTATCATGTCTCTGTCATTACAATTATTGTTTTATTACTTTACAGACATTCTGAGTTGACCTTTGACTCATTTTACGTCGATTGCAGGAGGTTTTGAGTCGACCTCGGCGGTAGGTGACAAACTGAACGTCGCCAGGACACTGAGGCTAGCTGACGTTGAGTCCTCCTCTGACTCGCTTATCAAAACGTCCGTAACTTTATTAAACAACAACTAAAAGAAAATCCAACAAAACGTGTTCAAATTAATGACCCAACGAAAATAATAATCTCTGTGTTTATCGTTTCAACAATGTTTTGTGCAATTCTATATGTTTTGGTTCCATTACCAAAATAACTAGCAGACCAGGAGTGTAAATTAACTACTCAACCACTGCTGTGTTCAGGGGAGTGATAATTAATAATCGCAAAAATAAATATCAAGTCTGAAAACCTAATATCGTGACAGACTGAATGTTGTGTTCTCTGGCATCTTGCTTTGAGTTCAGTCTGAGAGGCTTTTCCTCTATCAAACAAAATTTTTTTTTTGTCTCTTATTTAGTGTAAATATTGATGGTGATGAGACTTAAATGGTAAACTTTAAAATTTTTATAGCTCCACTGTTGAAAATGAGGCTCTAACGTCTAAATGACATTGAAATAAAATCCAGTCCAACATCTGGTTTGAGGCGATTCCTCTGGAACCTGTTGGAGGAAAAATATCCCAACTTCACCACATTTTATTGTAATAGAGCTCTGTGGTTCCTCAGGATGAGAGTCAGGGCGAGGAGGCGCCATGTTAGGAAGACCAAGGGGAAGCTGCAGGATCTTCAGAACAAACAGGTCATGATAGGCCTACTGGTCATCCCTCTGTCTGGACACAGGATCAATGTAACCAGTTTAAAAGCTAGAATGAATGGTTATATACCAGACATGGAAAACTGGCGCATTCCATGCGTTCAGAATTTAGGTCTCATTGCATCTCGCAGTGTCAACATTGCAGCCAGTGGGCTGAGGGAAATACAGCTTCATTTTGTAGCAATTTAAGAGCTATCCAGCTTTTATCACTTCTCAAAAAAATTCATTAACACAGAAACTCCAAAGGACACAAAGAAGCAATTATATATATATATATATAATTGCTTCTTTGTGTCCTTTGAGATCGGAAGAGCACACGTC
>CAEGAD010041462.1:0-17709 GCA_903067055.1 Poeciliopsis paucimaculata | reverse complement strand
AGAAAAGAATCTAACTCTCTTGTCTTTCCTGTATTTGTTTAATCTGTGTTTTAATAGGTGTTAACCCTGACACACATACACAGGGATTATACATTACAGAGATTAGTCGTACCACTGCACTCCCGTTTATTCCCCCTAATGGACAAACTTTTCAATGTGGTCCCTAGTTTTGATATCACATCTGCACCTGGCCCATTCTGGACCAACCTCACTCTCCATCAGTGTCAATTAGATAACAGCCAATTCAGGAAAAATGGGCCTGCACTGTCTGTACCTCCGCAGGGTGAGCAACATCTTTGTTTTTGGGGGAGCGAGTGAATGAGGGCTGTGATTTTTTTTTTCTGCCACTTGCACAGAGTGTTATTTTTTTTTTCTTTTTTTCGCTCTCTTCCTCTTGTGGGATGGAGTGGATGAAGCCTTTGTGCTGAGCTCGAGGTGTCATCGCAAAATTAGAAATAATTTTTCCCTCTGGAACAAAGAAATTGGGGTATTATGCACTTTCTGTGTTACTTAGCAAGTGGTTCTGTCTGGTAAAAAGCAGTTTATGAGTTTTGATGAAAGGATACTTACAAATCCTTTATATTATTTTCGCACTACGCTTTTTTTTGTTGTTTTTTTTTGTTTTTGCTTCTTCTTAGACATGCGCCAGAGTTGTCAAATCTGCCTGGAAGCTTTTTTGAATCGCAGGCTTTTTGTTTCTTGTCTATTTCACTCTGGGTGAAGTCTGCTTGACTTTATCCCGTGTAATAAAGACATCCGACCACGAGCTCAGGCAGCAAACCTGGGCTCAGCTCTCTTGCAGCAGTTTTCTTCCCAGGTACACAGCAGGGACGAATAACTGACAGTGTTCGCAGAACGAAAGTGCTTCTGTGGGAGCAATCCACACTCCCATACCAAGTGATCCGCAGTGAACTTTCAGCCAGAGGAGGTATTTATAAAACCTGTCAGCAAGATGACAGGCCTCATATTGGAACGTTATTTGCAACATATACTTAGTATGGTCGAATTTTCCAATAAAAACTTATTTCTCTCCCCAGGCTGACCATCTGAAACAACCTCTGCGAGACGTCAGGAATCTTTGACACACTTTCTTTTAGCATTTTCCAGACAGCATGCAAGTCGATTCTTTGCAAAAGAAACCACCACTTGAACTTCTCACAGTCTGTCGCAGAACAATAGCAAACGTCAACAGATACTGCTGAGGATTTATGTGATAAACCAACACAAAATAGTAGAAGAAAAATCATCCATCCGTCCATTTAAATTGAGTGTGAGATGCACAGATCGAGCTAAAGAATCGATCAGTATTAGTTGCTGGGTTAGGCTTGACACCCGTTCATAACTGCTTGCAGTTCTAATTTTTAGTACTGTAACTACTCAACTCTACCTCAAAACTGATTTTTTTCTTTTGATATGTATATATATACCCCTCCATCCATCCATCCATCCATCCAGGGGTGCTGGTGCCCATCTCCAGCGAACGTTTTGGGGCGAGAGGCGGGGTTCATCCTGGACAGGTCGCCAGTCAGTCGCAGGGCAACACAGAGACAGACAGGACAAACAACCATGCACACACACGCACACGCGCACACACACACACACGCCAACTCGCACCTAGGGGAGGTAGCCGGAGTACCCGGAGAAAACCCATGCATGCACAGGGAACATGCAACATGCAAACTCCGTGCAGAAAGACCCTGGGCTGGGAAATCGAACTCAAGAAATCGAACTCAAGACCTTCTTGCTGCAAGGCAACAGTGATATATATATATATATATATATATATATCAGTACAGTAGGTATCAGTACAGGCCCTGAATGTAGGTGGTATCAAATCACTACTAATGTATCACCTATACAATACATACAGTAAACAACCGTTTCACCGTTCTGCCCAAAACCATACATGTTTGTCAGTTTGTTCCACATACGTGTGTTTTTGTGTTTGTTTTCATCTCCTTTTTACTCTTTCAGCCTGAATGTGCGGTGTAGCCACGTGCATTCAAAGGTTACTTGATCATCAGACTCCACACGTGTGATTTTATCTCAGAATAAACAAAACTGTTCTGCGATATCATCAAATACCATCGTTAAGAGCCGGGAACACAGCAAGACAAGGCCAGGGAGAAGGTTGTGGAGAAGTACTGGGCATAGGTTTAGATTACAAAACAATATTCAAAGCGTCAACAGGGCCTGGCTGGCAATGATGTTGAGGTTCATTGGATTGCACCAAAAACAAACATTAATTTAATCATCAAACTTCAAACAGAGAGAGGTTTAATTACTGCGACGAAAGCTGCGGCATGCTAATCAAGTCGCACGGATACTCGTCTCCTCGATGTGTACACATGCAGCTTGGTCCTGGTGGACGAGCTTTTATGTCTTTTCATACTGTTTTGACTCAGCTGAGCGATATTATTCCGTTCAGAGATGATGCAGTTTTCACGACAGCCTCTCGGGAGTGAGGGGCTCGGAGAATGAGACGAAGAAGATGAAAGAACCTGAGAGAATAAAGTTGTTTCTCGTCAGAATATCAATGCAGTCGTGGCGTCCCTGGCGTCACTGAAAGATAAACTATCAACACTGGAGAAAACAGCGCACCTTTTCTCTCCGCGTTTCTTTAGAAGAAGTCTTCCTTTGGTCGTGATCCTATCCGTCGTCTCCTTCATTGGCTTTGTGACTTGGGAGTGTGCTTACTCACGCAAGCAAAATCCCTAAAGTGTTAAAGTATTATTTCCTTCTCCGTCCTTTGTCAGAACTAGAGAAAGTTCGAAAAGGACACCATAAACTCAAGGTTTTATCTATTGGCCGCTGTAAACGCAATGTTAACACTATACAACACACCACCCAATACCTTTCACTGTAGTACCAGGAGATGACGGCTACATTATTCTCTTAAGAAATTTTATTTCTGAGCTCAAGTAGAAACCATGGTCCCAGTCAAGGTTGCAGAGGGAGTCGGTGTCCTGCGCACAAGGAGGGTGAGTTCATCCCGGAGGTAGATTTAGAGGGGAGGCATAAAATTTATTGCTGCTTAATTTGGATTTTTTTTTTTTAGAAGCGTGCATCTTCTGCCAGAAGGCAAGTGGTCGACACTTAAGATAATGGACTGTGATAAGTCTGTCGAAACTCACCTCACCAGTCAAAAAAAAAACAACTGCTCGTAAATCTCATAGATCCCCCGGTTTACTGAGCAGTTCACGATTTTTGTCTTGACGGACATGCAGTGCCAGCTACCCCCCCTCACGGCGCCCACCTTGTGATGCTTCGGAGCGCGGCCCAAAAAAAATGTGATGATTCTTTTCCGTTTGACACTGAACACCTTCAGTTTTCAGGAGAATATGTAACCTTTGCTGTAAACAACAACACAGAGAGACAGTGGGATGTTCTCGTCTGAAAACATGAGTGGGCTGAGTGCCGAGCCGAGATGCGAGCCTCGTCATTCTGCCATTCTGTTTTTTATTCATTTGCAGTGTAGATGACAAAAAATATGACATTTGAAGACTAAAACAAAGCAGGATGCTTAAACACGAGTGTTTAAAAAAAGTGAAATGCAGAAATGGTGAGGGAAAATAAAACAATTTAGTAGGTTGTAGAAGCTACTTTATTGTAGCAATTTTCTTATATCTGACTTTGTTAGTTAGATTACTTATAGTTCGGCCCACAATGATCCATACCACCTCCAGATTTAGATTTAAAATGATTTTTATTTAACCCAGGAGTTTGTTTCTATCAGGAAATGAGACAAGACCTCTCAGAAGGTACTAAAACAAGGTAAAACGAGTATGAAACCAATAATGGTTTACATTTTTGCTTATCATTTACCATGTTATTAGAATTGAACAGTTTAGTTTGAAACCTAAATCAATAATATTTGGAATGATCTGTTGCTTCTTTACTGAATTGCTTTGACTGACCGTCTCACAACCAGGTTCAGGTAAATACTTACCCCACAGTAGACACCTGAACTCTCAGCTAATCAGAGAAATTTATGCCCATCAGATGTCGTGTGCGTAAAAACGAGCCCAAACCGGTAAATCCGTTCTTGAGGAGGCTGGGAAATCTTCTGCAAGTTCTCGACTTCTTACCGGTTTTCCGGAGTGGAGAACGGTGACGTCGTTTGGAGACGGGCACCGGCCGCGACCCGAAATGGCAACGGCAACACCTCGTGATGTTGACCATCGTTTCCGACATCAGCGCCCGACCTCGCGGAAAAATGCCAAATATTCCCACAAGCTCTCATAATCCTAACGTTGTTTCACTAAATATCTTCATTTCTAAAACAGAAATGTATGCAATAATTACAATAAATGTACCTTGTTTGGTTTTGTTTAGAAGTCCAGACCAACATTGCTAAAATTTGTTGTTTTTACTGTCATATGACCATCAGGTACAAGTGATGTGATCTTCAACATACGCCAAAAACGAAGATAAAGTGGATAAATGTGCATCTACACAATTTTAATATTTAATTTAGACTCTATCCAGAACCCCTGTGTTTATCTGATGGCAATAAATGTTTTCACACCACTCAACTTTTCACAAACTAATAATAATAATAATAAAAAGAAACCCGGAGGCACGGTGGGAACCTAAACAGATCCTTTCTTTCTCTTGGCTGTGACGTAAGTCACGGCTGATTTGTGGTAAAAATGAGGTTGTGGAAAATCTCTTTTTATAGAAGCAGAAACCGTAGCGAGACGTGAGAAATACAGTTGTGAAAACAGACAGGAATTTAGAAAATGCTGGGTTTTTTTTTTCCTTTTTTTTTTTTTAAAGAGAAGGACAAATCTGTTGAAGCAAATATTGTTTATTATTTTATAATGCAAATACCACTAGATATATAACATAAGCCGAGCCAAAACATTGAATCGCAGTCCAGCAGAGGAAAACATTTTTTAAAAAAAAGAAAAGAAAATATATATATTGGTTTATCCTTTTTACATAACAGCAGCACAGCTCAAAACCACACGACAGTAAGCTTGAGTGTAAAAAAAAAAATAAAGAAAAGGAAGAAAGTGAACCTCGCAAAAAATGAAAGCACGGGCTACTGTACAGGGAGAAAGCTCTGAAGCCAAACAGTCTCACTCTGCCAAACTTTGACGCATTATTGGAAATTTATACGATGGAACGAAACTAAGTTTTCAAAAATGAAATTCTGAAAAGTGTGGTGTGAATTTTAACTACTTTACCTCTCACTGCAACTTCTACCAGTTAGACTGGAACATGGGGCTATCAAAAAAACCTTACGAGATGAAAAGCGTCTGTGAATAGCAATTTTCAAGACCCACAAAATTTAACATGATTTCTGTTCTAACACATGAACATTCTTTTGATTTAAATAATTTTAGGTTCATTGCAGATTTGGCTGAGTGTTTTAGGGTTACTTTCTTGCTGGAAGGTGCAGCTTAGTCGCAGTCTCAAGTCGTTTGAAGCTGCTGAAATTATTTTTTTGTTGTTGTTGTTGTTTTTAGCAAAACTAGCGAAATCTAACCTCTGATTAAATCTGACCAGCTTCCTTATCGCTAAAGAACAGCATTCCCACGGCATGATGCGGCCACTACCATGTGGTTGGTCTGTTTAGGGTGATGTGCAGTATTAGTTTCTAAGTTTGAATTTGGCCTCATTTAAAAATTTGGGCAGCATTTTCTGTTTTACTGCTTGTTGAGCTTGACTAAATGTCGATCTTTCCAAGTAAAATCCCAACAAGGTGCGTTAAAGTCAGTGGTTGCAACATTACTAAATATTGCAAGTACTTTTTGTTTTCTATTACTTTAACGGCTTTTTACTACGCTGGTGTCAACAAGGCACAGAAAAATTAATTTGACACATTCTTCAATTTAGCCACTGACTTTACCTCAGTTCAAATAAATAGATGTGCCAACAGCACAATCCCCAAAGAACAGCCTCAGAGGATTACACTGTCAATTAGAGGTTGAATAACAAGAAAGCTCTCTCTATCGCTAGCGTTAACAGCATCGTCATCATCAGCATCTCTCTTTCTCTCTGGGAAACAATCCTTAACTCTGAAGAGTGGCTTAGCCCGCTGGTTACATTTATTAGGTGCTTTTAATCCGCTGCAGTGGAGAACAGAAGCAGCATCACCTCTGTCTGAACATTCACGTCACATCTTTGGATCTTTTTTTGTTTTTTCATTTCTGTTAAAACTTAAACGATGGCTACAGATATCACTACAGAAGATGGTAGCAAACATCCAGCAAAGCGTGGTTTTAACTCGTCGAGCTCATCTTGTGTGATTTATTGTTTTTGTGTGCTGAGGTAAAGCTGTACACTGTAAAACCTTGGCATAATTCATGTGATCTTGGATTGACTTCTTAAAAAAATAAAAATAAAAAAATTCCCTTTTTGGCATTTCGAGCAAAAAACTGGGTCTGTGGTTTGTTTTAGATGCAGAGGAGGAATTTCAGGCAACACAGCTTCAAAAGTGACAAAACAGCAGCAAGCAATATGTACAAGGCAATGCATTCGCAGATGTGTGAATATTGGCTTTAGTGTTTCAAATATATACAAGCAGATTTTCTCACAACAGATATACAAACACTTTACGGTTACAAGCACTGCTCTTATGTGCCTTTTAACAACTCATAAAACAAAAAAACTCCCATGTTGAATCCTCTGTGTCAACACAGCGGTACATTAGATAAGACGGTGCACTTCAATTTTTTTTTTTCCCGGCCGGGATAGCCTTGGCAGCCTCTGCAAGCGCACACTGCCTTCAAAGAGTTAGATTCACCCTAGCATTACCTGCATTAAGATGGTCTTAACTTTGGGTGTTAGTCAGTAAAGGGAGGATTCAGTGATTATAAATGAGAAACTTTTAAATCCACTGTCAAAATAGGTTAGCTTAGAAATAGCTTGTGTGCACACGGGTGGGTACGATTTGACTTTTTTTCCCCCCCCCAGCTAGGTTTTCAAGCATTTAGCTACAATACTCATTCCTGCGAGATTATTCAGACACATTCCTAAAATGACGTTGAAATGACTCACTGATTTCTCAGGCTTGTTTTTTTTTGTGTTTTTTTTTTATTTCGAAAGTTCAAGAACTAAATTATAATTCAGTCGCAGGAGTCAGATTTTAAGGCCAGTGTCATTTAGTATTTGTACTTTTTAACAGATGTATACATCAATGGAAGAGTTTAGTCCGAAATATGGACTCGAACACCTGCTGAATCTAGTCGAGTGTTCTCAGTAAACGTGCCAACTTATTGCTTCTTGGCGACAAGTGAAAGGTGACATGTTATTCTGCTCGTCACTGAGTGCAACTGGGAGGCTAGCTATAGCTCACATTAGCCAGCGAATTAGCCGAGCTATGTTAGCTAACCTGGCGGTTCAGACCCCCAATCGGTCTGCCTCAGTTGTCCTCGGGTAAGTTGCTCTCCTTGCTAGTGGTTACAATGTAGCTTACATGTGTGAATGACTGAATGTAGTGGGAAGATGTCTGGGCCAGACGAAGCACTACACAAGTTCATGCCAATTACATCTTACTTGATGGGACGCTGAGAAGGTAATGCAACAATTTGAATCGGTTGTTCCGGAGACACATAAAAATGTGGACAATAGTGAAGAATAGCACTGAGAACCTTTAGCTTTTCTTTAGCCTTTACCGTTTACAGCACGAATTTCTAAACTGCAAGTAGCAGTGACTGACGGGTAAGCGGTCGTCTCTCACACAGAACTTTTTCTGGTGTCCTGTTAAAAGTGATTTTAGTGTCTATGGACATTTTTTGAGGTTTTGGAAGTAGAACTGTTAAAAATACTTTGCGAAGGATAAGTAGTGTCTGCCTAGTGCGCAGCGTGTGTGTGTGTATTAACACATGGCATGTTAATGTGTCCAAAGATTATACCACGAGGTCATTTGGCATCTTTAGTGAAAAAAGAAGATATATACAGAGACCTGTTTTATATATTTTTTAAAAAATGTAAGCTTAAATCACTTGATTAAATTAAGTTTAAGTTTCTGATATTCGATAATTTGGTCAAATACTGACTGAACTGAGTTTATAAAAAGTGGATAAGCGCTTAAAGCTACTGAGCTCGCTACTCTGTTAGCTTTGCGGCTACTAAAGAAAATTATCCAGAAAATGTATCTCAGGCATGGAGCAAACAGGAAGTAAGAAAATTCAAGGTAGAAGTTCTGGGACGAGAAGCCCGATCCATTCGTTTAGCAGCAGTTTGAATTATTTAATGGCAGCGGTTCCACCGAATAACAAAATCTGAAAAAAAAAAAAAAAAAGCTAATCTGAAAGCTTGACGTTATTTTTCTATTATTTCCATTCTGTCCTGAATTCGAGGATTTCTATTCAATTTAACAGAGAATAAGCCAGCCTTGTGAAACAAAAAAGAATTTAGATTAGCTTGATGTCAATCAGAAGCAAAAGTCATTGCCCTGGCCTTTATTACTCACCCCGCCACTCTGCCCACTCTGAAGTGATTCCATTAGCAAGCTAAACTTAATTTACAGCCCGAAGGAAGCAACACGCACGGCAATGTCTTTGTGACAGATGAACCGAATGCTGTGGTTCTTCTTGTTCTAAGGGAACAGAGTTATTCTGACATCTGAAACGTGCGAGCTGGCTTTCCAGATCAGCTTCTCTTTTGTACTAAAAACTTTCCACTGCAAACAACTGCAATCAGAAATTTGAACACTCTGGAATAGGCAAGTTTTTAAATTGCATGAAACAGTTTTAAATACAGAAAAAAAAATAAAAAATGCATTTGTTCTTTAAAACACATTTAAAACTTGTTCCACAGCGACAGCTGGTGGTACCTCAACTTGGTACAAAGCAAAATTGAATTAATTAAATTGAAAATCAGAAGGTTAAATGAGAGTTTTAAATGAATATTTGAATTGTGTACCCATATAAATACATCGTGATGTGATATTTAATTGTCTGCCTGGAGTTTCAGACACTACAGGCTTTTCTCATGAGCAGACTTCCACTCACTTCGGTGTAGATAGGCCACACAACGCATGAAAGGAGGCAAATACTCACCCTGATTAAAATGCACACCAACTTTCATCTGATCACTTAGTCAACATGACTCAGTGAGTTTCAGTGTTTCAGCTCAGTAAGTGATCGTGTTGCCGGGGGAACAGCCAGTCAGACGTTGGTGCAGTTAGTCGAGGGTGGGGTATCCGCCTTGCTGCGCATCTCCTTGATGTCGTTGAGCGGGCAGTCGACGTTGCCGATCTGGCACTTAAAGACTTGCTTGTACGCCTTCCTGAAGTTCTCCGACAAGAAGGCGTAGATGACGGGGTTCACCGAAGAGTTGCTGTACGCCAGGCAGTGCGCGGCCACCCGGAACACGAAGGAGGCCTCGGTCAGCGGAAAGTTCCCAAACTCCACCCAGAGCTGGACGATGTGATGAGGGAGCCAGGACAGGCAGAACACCACCACCACCACCAGCACGGTCTGAGCGGTCTGGGAGAACACACAGGACGAACAGAAGTTATTTGTTAACTCTTAAAGGGAAAGAAGGGGGAATTTCCAGTTTTTATTTCAGCTTTTTTTGGTATACAACTGCTTTTTTTCACGAGTTTGTAACTGTTATCTTGTGCTACATTGTAATCTCATGCTAATATTTTATTTTCCATATAACATCAGGAACCTGTCTTGACGCATACATTCAGCACATTTCACTCTTTTGACCAACAGCGTTGTAGTCCTACACACAGATGATCACACCAAGACAATCGGTGTGATCCTAATGTGGTTAATCATGTTTTGTTTTGTTTTTTTCTAACCACTCCCAGACCTGTACATTCACAAAATAACTTAAAAAGAACCTCCAGTTCAAAAACAACCAATCAGAGCCAGGGGGAAGAAACTAGCGATGTCAACCCTACTCGTGTATGTGTTGCTAAATGTACCAATCTCAGAGAAACTACTTACAAAGGCAGGAAAACTTTATCTGCCATCATCGGTGGCCATGCAAGCTAGCCTGAGCGTTCCTGGCAGACTACTGGAAGAAGCTCTAGCACAGCAAAGAGCTAGCGATGCAGCATTCCCTCCAAGTCTTGAGAGTCCTATTTCCTACACAATAGGACTCTAAATCGTGTTTTTATTTCTCTTGTTAGCTCTGTTTGGGTCTGCAGCCTTTGGGAAAAGCAGCTCCTCTCTTGGCCAACATGCCAGCAGTTAGTGGCTGCGGCTGAGAATCAAATCATAACAGTGAGCCAAACGACGAAAGATGGATTTCGGAGCTGAAGGGGAAGCAGACCTCTCAATGAGGGAGTTTTGACACACCCCATTTCGACACATCCCATAGCTCTCACGTATACAGAACCTCGTTATAAACTTGCATATTAATTATGTACTCCACGGATTCAGATATGCAATCCTCTCAAAGGCAGAGGGGACCAGAGTCCACCATCACACAAAGTCTACTGCTCACTCATCTACAGGGAAAGCATATGTACTTGTTACCACGTAGTCATAATATTACTAGAATAAAGTCATTTGAGAATTAAGTCATAATTAGTTCGACTATTTCCTAGAAAGATTTTGACTTTATTCTCATCATACAATAGATTTACATTCTTTCTCTTTGGGCCTCTGACATCAAAAAGGCAATTCTGTTCACACAGATGAATTATCTCTCTTTGTTGGACTGTCTTCTGTAAACTCAGAAGAACGTTGTGTGTAAAAACACCAGCATTTTCTGGCATACTTAAAAGAGGTTGAAAGAGCCACATCCTTAAAATGCCTGAAATTCATGTATCTAAAACAAAGGCCTTAAAATGTCTTACGTTCACGACAAACAAAAGCAAATTAATCACAAGTCTTAAATTTAGTTGTGGCATGACTATTTAATCCCCTAGATGTAGTTTTTTTTTTTCTCTCTCTCTCTCATGAGACTTTTCTGTCAGGCAAAAGTTTGAGTCGCACAGAGACATCTTCATTGCGCTCTGTGACTCGAGGTGGTTGAAGCTACCACTAACTTGCTGCTAATAAACACTTGTTAATAAACTCACAAAAAGTTTAAAGTTTAACAGGCGGTTAGGGGACTAAACTGAGTCCCCTAACCGCCCTCTGTATTTATAGTTTTATGATTTTACATTTTATTCAAGGTGGCATTAAAAAGGTTTTTTAAAAAAAAAGTCTTAAATTTGATTGGCTGAATCCCTCAGCAACCTTGGTGGCAGTCAAAGTCACCTAAATCAAGCTAATGCTCGGGTTGAACTTTATCGAGTCATTTTCAGCTCATTTTCAGCTGTTGATTTTAATTATGATTACTGAATAGGTATTAGGTATTCAGTATTATTATTGAAACACTAATGAGTTAACGCGTTTTTCACAATTGCGCTCTGTGACTCGAGGCGGTTGAAGCTACCGCGAGTGTTTGCGTTTTTCACATTTGTCTCAGTTTAAGCCCTGAAAGTTTTCTTTTCTTTCGGACAAAGAAACTCAAACGTGTTATAAATTTCTGTCTATATTTTTTAATAGAATGTCTGAGTGTTTTGTAGTTTATGGAGGCTCATGCAACTATGCGCAGAGACATGAGCAGATTCCACTCTCCGGACTCAGACTGCTGAAAGGGCCTCCGTCGTGGGCAGACAGCGGAAATCTTTGATTCTGCAAACCAAAACCTGCAAACTTTTCACGCATTTCAGATCCCCAGTAAGCTTTGGAAGCAAATCAGTTTGACCTTGCTTTGATTTCAGTGCATGACTCAGCCCTTCACTCCCTCCAGTCATTTCTTCTTACTTTATTTTGGACCTTTCTCTTTCTGGAAAGGTAAACCATAGGATTTATTCTATTTTGCAATCTATTTCCTAATGGGCGGATTAATATGATGTGACAGGCTTTTCTAAATTCCCGCCAGGTGCATCCTCCTCTGCGTGCTCAATGCTGAATCAGACAATAAAGAGAGCCAGAGAGAGAACGATGGGCTGATGGACGCAGAGACATGGAGCCGGTACCAAGTCGAGAGTCTGTGCAGAATCACAGACAGGATTGGCTCTACCTGCTGCGGTCTGATTTTGCACAAATCTGAGGCCTGTTTTATCACTTTTCACTCAGGCTAAAGGTTCCCAAGAAAATGTGTCACCATCATGTCCCGGGTTGGTCATTATTCTGTTCCTAAGTCTCTTTCTTTGATTAGATCAGTCTGTTTATTTTAATCTTTCTCAGTGATTCTAGTTTTCTATTGTCTCTAGTTGTTCCTTGTTGCTCTAGTTTCATTTCGGTGTAGTTATTCTCTAGTGTTAGATTTATTTTCTCATCCCCTGTGCCACTTTTGTCTCTTTCTCTCGCCGCACACCTGCAACCAGTTCGCCAATCAGCTCATGTACTTAAACACTTCTGCTCCTCTCATTCTTTGCTGGATCCTCCTGTTGTTTTTCCCAGTGTTCCCTGCCGGCTTTGTCCTTGTATTTATGATTTTTTGTTCTGCATTGACTCCCTGTGCTCCCTGTCTATGTAAGTTGCTTTTCATCATTATTATTATTATTAAAATACAAAATCTACTCGCCACCTCTGCCTCTCTGCATATGAAACCCACATATCATGACGGTCACATTTAGTTAATTCCCCGTTTTCCCTCAAAGTCAGATGCTCTCCCGTATGAGCGTCAGAAAAGCTCAAGGCTACAAAAACAATTTGAAAAAAAAAAACAGATCAAGATGCGGCTTGATCTGCCCGTTACCTCCTCTGTTGTTCTTAGAGTTATAAAAAGATGGATTTATTTAACGTTTAATCAGTTTGCTGATGGCTTAACTAATCCTTAAAGAAAGAAGATGGAAGGTTCAAAGTAATGCATAGATAATAGAGAAGACAATGAATGAATTCTCGTAACAAATGCATATCTTTCCAAAAATAGACGACAAGTTTGGTATTTAAAAGTCATACACCAATGTTTAAAACATTTCTCTCTTTTTTTTTTTTCTATTTTTTCTTTTACGTCTGTTTAACATAGTCCAAGCAGATGGTGCACATCAGCTGGAGAATTTCAAAACTTTACCGCACGTAATCTCAAAAGTCAGAGTTGAAGCTTTAGCTTAGGATTTGCAGTAGATCATGTATAATAAAGGAGAGTCTGATGTAACCGAATGAAAGACCCGCACACGTTGCCTTCGCATCTATACGACTCGAGTCCTTTCTCTTTCTCATTACTGGAGCATTTAGGATTTTGGTCGTTCCTACTGACCTAAAACAAGAGATGTTTGGTCGTTTTTTAACTTCAGATAGTGAAGAAAAGGTGTGTCTCATTTTAACTTCTGATTTGAACTGTAATGCATATATTGTTAAAAAAAAAAAAAAAAGGTATAATTTTCCGTTCTGAATCCCCCCAAAAAATAAATACATGAAAATACTAAGTAAATAAGTTTATGGCTGAAATGGGAATAGACTGATACATTTAAATAAAATCCCAACATTGGAAGATCAGGCCATACTGTCTACGTTATATATGGATAGTTTGACTAATCTGTCACACATTAATGTTTTCCACAATTAATTAGAATAACACCATTATCTACATATCTATTACCTGCTGCCAAGAGCAGTCAGCTTAATGAAGGAAAGTGTTGAGAAAGTGAAGAAAGCTGCCAAGAAAATGAAGATATTTACCTGTTTAAGTAAAACACCTAACATAGTGGTTACTTTACAGAAGCAAAATCATGTTACAATGATTCATTTTCCGATACGTTCAGCAACATAACCAATTAAACTTAATTTTAAGTTTTATATGTCATTTTGAATTACGACATGTGAGTCAAGCTGCTTAAAGTTTCACTGGGAAGTAATTCTTGGTGATTCATTCGTAAGGGACACTGTCACGGCCTCAGAAGCATCAGCTGTTCCCCCGACTCACTTTATAGACGCTACTAGACAATTTCAGGCTAACTTGGCCAAATATTAATTTTCCTAATTATCCATACCCATCTGTGTGCTCCATCTGGAGGCCTGGGTAGCTGAGAAACAAGCACTCAGGGCCGATTGTGGCTGTTTGTTGAACTCACTGGTACAACACAGGGACGCCATTAAAACGTTATAGCTCAGCGAGGTAATTATGTCGGAATTGTCGGAAGTGTTTTAGTTTCTCGCAACCACACCATTTCTGTCTGCCTTTGATGTGTGGATTTGCAAACAGCGCTGGGAACGACCTCGGTCTTTCCAGCTGTCAATCACGTTGGATTTCCCTGAGCTAACAGAGCTGCTGACGAGACTTTTTCCATCCACAAAAAGTGCCACTTGATTTTTTTTTTCCCCCTGTGTGGCACAAGCAGCTAATATTATTATTTTTATTCCTTTGATTTTTGATATGTAAAAGTTGGACTTTCAGACAGTAGATGAAAGTAAAATCATCTCTGATGCAGGTGGATCAGCTAAAAAAAAAGTTCCCCCTTGAAGGGACAGGTCACAATTTCAGGAAACATTTCCAAAATCCGATTTGCTTCTGAAGATGATGTTGCCATTAAGCACATCAAAAGTCAAACGAAGATTGGCGGCACTTAAAGGCCGAGGACTCTAGCAAAAAGAAAGTGACACCATTTAGTCTTTCCTCTTGAGTTCCTGCACATCCTGTCACATGCTGATGTGCAACCTGGGTTTCGGTGTATAAGTGTTGTTTTCATGAATAAATGTGGCTATAATGTGAAGCACTTGGAGTGGTCAGTATGACTAGAAACTTGGTATATAAATTAAGATCACTTGCAATCTACTACATTGATATTTTCTTTAAAACACAATTTGAGATGAAACTATTTTTATTCAAAGTTTTTTGACATAAGGATCACCTAAGAATTAAACATAAAAACTGAAGTTAAACCGAGACTACAATGTTCTACACTTACATTTTCTTTACGGGTGTTTTCACACCTGGTAGTTCAGTAGATTTGATTGGGGACCAAAGGACACCATTTGTCACATGTTTAGCTTGTGTAGTTCACTTTCACCCTGCTCAAATGAAACAACTCTGTTTCCGCTGCACCAAGAACCACTGATGGAAACAATAAAAAATGAAGAAAACCCTGAGAACAACTTCTTCACGGCATGTAGAATAAAATGGAGTGAGATTTTAGGATTTCTCCTTTGTTTTTAGCAAAAGACTACAAGCTATTTCTCCCACTAGCGCTAGATTCACGCATTTGTTTTGGTTGTATTTACCCAGAATGCCCTGTGCTTTAGTCTATTTCCTGCTTTTTGGAGCCTCCAGTCTGCTTTTCACTCATATATGCATTCGAACCACACCGGTGTTCACTTACACCAAACTGAACCGTAGCTTTCTAGGTGGGACAGAGTTCGCTTTTCTGGTCCGAAAATTCATTCGCATCCTAATGAACATCTTAGTCAAACAAACTAGAGCTTGATTAAAGCGGACTAAACGGGAATGGCTTGAATGCTCCTTAAAACACTTTTTTTTTTTTTTTTAAACACAAGCTAGCTTTGCTTAAAGGATTTTTAATATGCATTGTCTTGCAAACAAAATGTGTTTTTAAATCTCCAGTGACATCCAGTGGTGTAGCTGTAAATTGCAACCAAATGAATACCAGTCTAAAGAAAAAAAAAAGTCAAAAGCATCTGAATTATGCAGCCGCTTTGGTCAGAGTTGAGGAACGTAGGAGAAGAGCACTTGTGTGGATACAAACTGTGTTGCAGACATTTACATAAGGCGATTTCTTCATAATCACTAATCCTGTTTAACTTCTGTTGCAAAACACACATATTTTTCATTTAAAAACAGAGACAAACACACTGTTTTGAATTTCTACAACTCAGTAAAAAGGTCAAACCACATTTACTCAGGAGTTGAACCATGAAGCAGATTATTCACAGGCCTGTTTCACTTTTTCACCCAGTGGCTGCTGATGTTTGAAGGCTGCAAAACAAAGTGAGTGAAGGTTATTAGAGCGAGTTCTGGCTTTGAGTCATCACCGGACCTTTGACTTCACTAATATGCCAGTTTGTTTTTCCTGTGAAATCTGTTTGCTGTTTAACACCCTTTGTCCCTTTTTACATAAAAGCTGCCCCTGAGGAGTTTTCACCAGCTGGCTTGATGCTGTGTGGCTACGTTCCTTTTATCCACATATAGGTTTTTTAAAGAACAACCCTCCACCCAAAAAACAAAAAAAGCCACGTCCAGACACAATTTAAATAAAACAAATGGGTAAAAGACTGCAGCGGATTTGTTTGCCTCCCTGCATGCTCATGATTCGTTTTTCATCGATTCTCCAATGGGTCTGCAATGCCTTACTGCGGATTAATCTTGTGTAATGAAACGCACAGGACACAAAATAGAGACGTTCAGCTCGGGAGGCACAAATGCATAGAAATACAGGTCCAAAAAGAGACACAGCAAAGTTTGACAACATATTCTCTCTGATGTCTGCATCTCTCTCGGACACAGGTGTCAAACTCCAGTCCCCGAGGGCCGCTGTCCTGCAGTTTTCAGATGTGCCACGGGTACAAAACACTGGAATGAAATGGCTTAATTACCTCCTCCTTGTTCTCCAGAGTCTTGCTAATGACCTAATTATTCTATTCAGGTGTGGCGCAGCAGAGGCACATCTAAAAGTTGCAGGACACCGGCCCTTGAGGACTGGAGGACTGGAGTTTGACACTCCTGCTCTAGGAGCACATCTTATCTCAGAGATGTATTTATTACTGTCTAAGTTTAATGCACTGTTTATAGCCGAGCCGTAATAACCCCTCTGTGCTCTGTTCTCTCAACTCTGCACCGAACAAGTCCTGTAAATCACAGGAGTATCTGACATTCCTGCCTCACCTCCCGGCTATTTCAAGCCTCACACAGCAAAGCATGTTTGCCGAGACGTATGCAATCACATCAAAGCACATTTACATTCCCCTCTCAAGCCACGTCTGGAATCTGGAGCCTCCCTTCCCTTTCTAACCCCACCTGGCTGTATAGCGGTAGGTTGCTATCAGATGTGTGCTATTAGCCCGATCGGCTGCGAGGAGCGACGGACGCACTGAGGAACAGATCAGGCGTCGGCAGATAACTGGCTTCAATAATGACCTCCTCCAAGTAGAATGTGACAGCGAACAGGAAGCGCAACGGCAATGATAATTCTCTTTTGAAGATCTGGGGAAGACAAACAAAAAAAGCTCTTTCTTCTGCAGGGTTGAATGTCCAGAAGTAACAAAGCAGCCAGTAGATGAAGTAAATATGGACACTGTTAAAAACACGAAATCTTACCAAGTATTTTTGGTCTAATTTCTGGTGCAAGCATGGTGGTACATTTGAAATAAGATCAAACTAACTTAGGGCTCGGGGGGTTTTTTAACCCTTGCAAGTAACTTGTTGAAAAGTCACTTGCAAGTTAGTTTTCTTATTTCAAGTGTACTATGGTATTTGCACAAGAAACTAGACTAAAAATACTCAGTAAAATTGTGTTTTTGTGCAGTGTACGATTATTAATTCAGAACAAAGTTCAAACTCCCAGCGAAAACCCGCAGCTGCTGCCTTTTACTTTAGCACCAAATCATCCAAGCACCAATCAAACTACGGTTTCATCAACCACCTGCGGGTTGCCATTAGTATTTTCTCGAAACGCTTGCTCTCAACACACCATAGGCGGTCCACTCCTGTTGACGTGATCAAATCAAAAATCAAATCAAATTTTATTTGTATAGCACATTTCAGCAGCAAGGCATTTCAAAGTGCTTCACATCATAACAAACATAAAAACACAAAGTCATGTAACATAGAATAAACAATCAAAAC
>CAEGAD010041441.1:0-30506 GCA_903067055.1 Poeciliopsis paucimaculata | reverse complement strand
ATATTTATATATAAATATTATATTTATATTTTTATTTATGAACATTGTCTTAGACACAAGGCAGAAACTTAAACTTTGTTCAGGTTTTATATATATATATATATATTTATATATTTATATTTATATAAAGCATATGCAAGCGTTTATCTGACGCTGCCTGTGAAACAACCAGAAAATAATCACCTGCATTTGCTTTGGCTTTACTGAGACATTTAACCAGTACACACTCTGCGATCACCACCATAGTAGTCTGAACCATAGCCGTGATAAAGATATTTCCTCTGTAGATCCCAGAGTTACTGGCTGTGTTCCAGTGTTAGTATGAACACAGCAATAAATCAAGTAGAAGCAATATCACCGAGTAATCTGTGTGAGCTTTGTGCTTGTTTTCCATGAGGAACTAACACAATCCAGTGATATTGCATTAGCAGAGAATAGGAAATCCCCTTGTTAGCTTCCCATCACACCAACATGTTCCACAACAAGGATGTATAAAAAATGTGGATTTTGTGTTCTGATCTCTGTTCTTTGGAAAAGAGGCAGCTAAGATGAGTTATTTTTCATCTGGTTCTGTTTGAGTGTGTCTGAAACGATGTATCACTTCTTAGTAAAGTCTTGCAAATATTCATGAAATGTCCAGATGCTTCACATTACCCTTTGTTAAATAAATACTCACATGCCAGAGTTTCATACTTTTGCAAGAGCCCAGAACACACTTGGCAATAAAAGTGGACTCGCTGGGACGCAGGTAAATCAGCGTCAGTCAGCCATCACATGGCTGGGGCAGCCGAGGAAACGGGGTGAGTCCACGGAAGCTAACACCACAGTCTCACTTTTCACTATGGAAAGCAGGAAATGATGATGTCAAGCTGCTGCAAATCTCAGATGGCAGAATGTCACAGTTGCCAGCTCTTATGTCCAAATCTGGAAGTCCCATCATCGTCTTTTCTAAAGTCAATGAGCAGAATATGGACGTGTATGTGACTGCTCAGGACAATGACATTAAACCTGTCTTTATAATAACAAGTCAAAACCTGAACATCTGGATATAATAAGTGCAATAAAGTTTAAGTTTCTGCCTTGTGTCTAAGACAATGTTCATACGAGACAATGCCTGGGAAAAGTTCCAAGTTTAGATGGCACTGCCACACCTTGAGTCAGCTGTAGTTGTCACGCCGGCCACTAGAAGGTGTTGTGACGTTAGTATGTCATTGAATACACAAATGCTGTTGATGCTTCGCTTCCACCTCATTGTAAACTGTAACCGGTCTCTGTTTGCCTTCAATTAATGATAAATGGAACATCATTCATTTTAGTCTGGATTTAAGTTTTTTTTTATTACTCCTCTTTATTTTGCAACTGCAATGTAATGTTTATTTGTTTGTTCATTGTTATATTTTTTATCATGGAAAGCACTTTGAACGACCTTGTTGCTGAAATGTGTTGTCCAAAGAAATTTACATTTATTGCCTTGTGATAAATTGTGAATAATAAATAAATCCTTTTTTTCTTTTTCACATTTTATTCAAGAATCCCAAATATGGAAATTTAAGAGAGAACCACTATCAGCTTCTCTGCTGGATGCTTCAGTGCTAAAGGGCAACATTTTAACACAAATAAAACTGTGTTCTGGTGAGAAGGTGCAGGGTCAGAGGTCAGTCCTCTGTCTGCTGTACTGAGACTCTCACTGTCCAGGTGATTTAATCCCTTCTGGCACAAGTCAATGCTAAGAGAATGAGCACACCGGTGCAAGCAGCTGTCCATGTGGGGGAGTTTATTAGGAGGCAGTATGGGAATCTAAGATAGATAGTTACTAGACCACCTACATGAGGTTTGTAGGTGGACCAGAGCTCACTTTATTGTTCCACATCAGAGTTTGATTACACATTCACACCTCCCCAAACGAAGCAATCTTTCTAGGAAAATGAAGTAGAGTTTGATTAAACTTGACTAAATTGCAACTAACAGTCTGAGATATTCTGTTACTCAGCTAACCTGAGCCATGACAATGCTAATGCAGTTTTCTCCTCCCAAAGCCATGCTGTGTAATTCATGCTCCCCACAATTTTACAGTAAAATCCTTAATCTTCAACAGCCATTCTGAAAATCCAACAGAACATATGGTTCATTTAAAGAAGCAGAGATAATCTTGGATGTAATTTTGGATCAAAACTCCAGAGCATGTTTAAACATGAAAGACCAAATAAGATAAAAAGTTAAGACCCTGTCGTTGACACCTACCCTGCAGCTCCCATCTTATCCTGTGCAGAAGTTCACAGGATGTTTACAGTTCGTCTACCTGCCATTGTTCAATAGCTGGAAACAGCTTGTGGAGACACTGTGCTGGCCTTTCACACAAATAACATAATAGCAAGACACATACACATGTTACACACAAACACACGCAAACAAACTAATATGGGAAAGGTTAAAGGGAAAAGGAGCAAACACTTGCACATGTCTGAAGAAGTCTGGGAATTCAATTTGACCACAGTAGCCAGGTCAGCTGACGTAAGAAGAACCTGGCCACAAAAAAACTTGATCTCTCATGGGCCTTGTGAAGTTTGAAATGTGTCAGCGTTCACAAAAAGCATCCAACATGTCTCTGTCAATGTTGTAGAGAAGAACACTAATCAGCATTCCCATTAGTAGCTGTCCAAATGTTTAGGTTTCTGAAAAAACTTACGGTTATTTGTGTCTCTTTACAGCTTTCACATGGAGAATCTAATACAAAATAACCGTGAAAAACTATTGAAAAAATAGTTTCACTTTATATATTTATTTGAAATGTTCAGAATTTGTTAGAATTTATAAAGTTTTGAAAAAAGTAACTGTCAAAACTTGTCAGGTTCCAAAGAGTATTTTGACTGGAAGAGTTGCAGAGATTCAAAGGTGTGATAATTTGTGCTCCACAAAGAAAGCCATAAAAAGTGCTGCTTGCAGTTTGCTGTTTGCTTTGATCAGAGGAAACCTAAATTTAACTATAGGGAATGGAACAAATACTGAAGCACTACCACAGTGATGCTAGTAATCGTGCTGTACATATGCAAGAGCAAGAGCAGGGAAACTGATCAGAGGTGCTGAGAAGATGGATGAAGCAGCTAAATCCAGTATAATCCTGGATAGGCCTTTTAGCACAACTTAAACATAACAGTCTTTTCCAGTGCCTAATCAGATTGTTTCTTTGTAGCAGAAAAATAAAACAACATCAGAGTTTGATGTGGCCCTTTTTGGGGACATTCACACCTCCCCAAACGAAGCAATCTTTCTAGGAAAATGAAGTAGAGTTTGATTAAAGTTGACTAAACAAGGGCTGGTGTGGACTCAGCTAACCTGAGCCATGACAGAGTTCATGACAATGCTAGACAATGCTAATGCAGTCTTCTCCTCACACAGCCATGATCATGTTAACTCATGCTCCCCACAATTTTACACAAAAATCCTCAATCTTCAAAAAGCATTCTGACAGTCCAGCTTCAATACAGTTGGATTTAAGTTGGATTAAAGAGAAGACGCTTGGAGTGGGCCAAGCTTTGTCATCCATCTCTGTTGTTTGTGTATGTCACTTTATGGAATATAATTTTTCCAACTCTGGACTTTCGTATTTTAAAAAATGAAAGATTAACTGAAACTGATGTAATTGATTAATTGTAATGAGCTCTACTAATTAGATGACTTCTCAAGGCAATTCCTTACACTGGATTTTATTTAGGAGTAGCAGTGTAATGACTGCTTAATCCATATGCACATTACACTTTTCTGATGTTTGTTTGCACAATTTTTAACACCATTTTCTTCCTCGTCACAATTTTTCCTTACTTTATGTTGGTCACTCACATAAAATCCCGATAATGCATTAAAGTTTGCAGTTCAAATGGGACAAAAATTTGGACAAGTTGAAAGGGCATGAAAACTCACAGCCAAATTTCTCCATGCATGTTCATGTTTATGTCTCATGTATTTGTTTAACAAGTCTTTTGGCAACATGTCTTTCAAGAAATGTGTAAATACATTTAAATTAGCCAACAAGTAATGCCTCATGATTTGTGCAGGCCTAATTAAGCTCCATTTTCTAAGCCAGCAGATGTTCTCATTAATTTCAGCCAGATTAATATTGATGCCAGGTTTTGTCTGAAGGTTGTACTTCAGTGTTTGATGAATTGGATTTATCTCACAGGCCAGAGCTGCATTAACTGTGGAGTAGGTGAGACGGGAGGAACATCAGCTTATGCCTGTGGTCCTCCTGATGATACAGACATTGTGAAAAATAATATTCTACTAAAATTACAATAAGTCTAAAGCTACAATAAAACCAAATCATGCAAATTATGGATGAAACAAGTCCTGCTTTTAACTATTCAACAATGACTTCAAGCTTGTGACAGACAGAAGGGAGAATGGGGTCCCAGCTGGTCTCTTCTCCTCCCCCATTCTGGGTTGGTGATGTGGGAACCACCCTGCCTCCTCCTGCTCCTCCTCATCCCATCCAGTCCTCTTAGCCACATGGCTCTTTATATACACTCCCATTCACCTCACTGTGGTCAATACACACTTTGCTTGTCTGATAATGTGCATTTATGAGCAGCTTTCATTATTTTATTTATTCATTTTTTTCGTCAAGTAAGCCACTACAATAGTTAAAATTATTATAAGCTCAACTTAAGAAAAACACAGCATTCTCGCTGTAGAAATAACTGACTGGTAAACATGTATGTAGAAGCTGTTTCAAATGTTACAGGCGGAAAACTTCCAAAATAAAGAAGACGCAAGAAAGCTGAGAAGCAGAAACACACTGACGGTTCAGATGGCCCGCTGTATGATTTGAGCCTCACATTCACACAGTCAGAGCAGCTGCATGGCCTCTCTTTACACCAAAGCAAACAATGTGCATCCAACCTATGAATGACACTCATGTTTTTAAAGCAGAAGTCAGTCTTACCTCTGTCGCTGTGCTCCTTTGTTTCCATGTTAGACTTTAATATTGCTTTGTGGACGGCAACAATAAAGAATGGGCAGGGGGCACTGATCATGAATGACCGACAGCATCAGCAACCAATCAGAGGCCATGAGTGGGGGAGGTGGGTCCTCTTTGGAAGTCCTTGTGCTCAGAGGATGAAAATAAAGCAACAAAGCAGCAGATTTGTTGCTGCTTTGAAAAGAATGAAAAAGAAAGAATAACATATCTAGCATAGATATGTATTTTGTGATAGTGGTTCAATATAAATTTGTTGGGCTGCAGCAAAAGACAACAACCATGAAGGAGCATTACTGCACATAAACCCATTCTAAAGAACTGATTTACAGACACCAGTTGTCAACATTTTCATTAAATGAGGTCTGTCATAGCACAGTATTGGCCTGCATAGACAAATTAGATGTAAACAAATTCTCTACTACATAAATATCAATATTTATGTATATTATACTAATAAGGGTAGCATGTATTTTTCATACATACACATTGTGCCATTGTATAGTACTAGCCAATAACTGTTTTTCCTTCAGTTGTTCTACAAATGCTATCTACAACAAATGTGAAGCAAAAGAAACTTGATTTTGATATTTCACGTCTTGAAATCGGCCCTCTGTCTCTTAAAACATCCAGTAAAACTCCCAACATACCATACATGAATTTACAATAATCAAACACGATGACGATGTAGAAGCAGTAGTGATTGTTTGTGGACAAAACAAAAAGAAAAGGAGTTTGATAAAAGGGAACAGCTGCTCTATTTGCTGCACTGTGATTTGGAGGTGAGTTATGATTTTTCATAGTTAACATTTTTAACTGAATAAACATAACCACATATAATAAACATATATAATAACGACTTTTATATATAGTAATAAACATTTCCACATATCATCTCCGATGTCCATCAGACTCTCGGTTGCCATGTCAACTGTTTGGGATTCCCTCTGTTCTTACGTCACCGCGCTTTCTGATTGGCTACTTGTCACATTCAACAGGCTGCCCTCTCGCTCCCAGTCAGGAAAAACCCCACAGGCTGCGATAATCAGGACAAGACAATGTTAAATACGCCCCATTTTATGTCTGGCATATTTAACACACCACCACACAGTGCAGGACATTGTAAGACTGTTGTAAAGGGAAAATCGGGACAAAAAAAAAAAAAAAAATCTGACAGCACCGATTTTAAAATTTTTTTTTCTTTTTAGCATGAGCAGCAGCAGATATCAGGTGAGCTTGAAGGTTGTGCAAACATTTTGTTTTGCTCTATTTTAAAACCTACAAATTGAAATAAATTGGTGGTTCTATAAAAAATTATTTCCATAGTTGACATTTATAAGAAAAACTATATGGTGACTTTTTTTTTTTTTTTTCGAAAGATCATGCAACATAAAAGTCTATTAGCAATTTTATTTATTGGGATTCTGAATTCTCTGAATTGCAAAGTTTGCAGACCCCTGCTTCAGGGGAAGGTGACAGAAATGTGCTGTTAAAAGTGGAACCATTTAAAATTACTAAAAATTTAAAATGCTTGGCACATTGCATTTCTTTATTTGCCACCTAAAAAGCTAATCATCAGGCAGAGCCCTGTTTAAGTGATTATAGATCTTTCAGTAAAGCAGAAGAGAGTATGCGTCTGTGCAGTTGGTTATTCACATAGTAAAGCCCAAGCGTTATTTCTGAACTCTGGTTGGCAGCTCATGCATTGTCCCCAGTTGTAATACTAATGCAGACCTTGCAGTACAAGCCAGTGCTTTGTTGGTTGACTGTAAAGTAAAACCTGATGCAGAAGCCACCAGAACTTAACACTTCTATATGGTTTCAGAGGTTAAAGGTTCAGCTTTTTATTGACCGATGAGTTTGAATTATGGACATCAACAATCAACTTTAGAAAATAATCTATGTAATTGTAAAAATGAACTTTTCACACTGCTACTAGACCTGCTAAAAATGTTATAGGAGATAGGTGAAGATGAGCACTGATGCAGTACATGTACAGGTTAAGACTTGTTGCTTACCTACCTGTTAATGGAGCCACGAAACAGAGGTGGATCCAGTGTGGAGAGTACAGGGTTGTGAACAGCCAGCTGGTTTCTCTGTAGAATAAAAAGCATGAGGCTGAATAGGGTTAGGTGAGGTTGGGTGGGTTAGAGGTTTGGCATTGTACGTTATGCAAATCATCACTGCCTTCGTGTTTGTAAAATTCATATGCTGAGCTCTTTCTTTTGGGGGAACGTCTGAGTCAGTTCATCTCATTGGGATTTCCTACTCCCATTTCCTACCTACCGATTGCTCCTTTGTCTTTCCTCCATTTTGTATCCATAAACAAAGCATTTTGCATTCATGTATTAACATTTGCATTTTCTGTTTAATTTTCTATCTCGTGAAATATTTTCATTAAATATTCTAAAATGTTCATTTAGTTCTATGTTCATTCTAACTAGGCGTGTGACAATAAATTGGCTCCAATTTCTTTAATTTTGGGAGATTGGTGATCAGCCGATACTGAATCAATCTTATACACCGACTTCTTTTTCTCTGCCACGAGGGAGAGCTGACTGACAGACCCACCCACCAGCTCACGTCTGGATGTCTGTGATTGACAATAGTCACCCCACTGATGCTTATTGAGCAACTTTGTTGCTATATTTTTTGATTTTTCAGTCGAAAAGTTAGCCAACATTGGAGTCAGCAGGTTATGACTGTGATCGGCCAGAAAACTGAAATCGGTGCACTCCTAGCTATATCTATAACTTATATTCCACCTGCTGATCAACCCAAGCTCTTAGGGCGATTTTCTGCTGCTGAACATTTAGTGAAATCATGTAGGAATCGAAACATCCTGTGGTAGAGCTCTGTGTTTTAGACCCAAAAGGATAAAAGCTTGGGTGCTGTTTTACTGATGAGGTGTACTTGCCACTGACTGAAAAGATTACTTTCATATGCATATCAAAATATGGCATATTTTGGGGGTTTGCAGTTTTCTGGACAATCATCATCCTTTAAATAACCTGAAATGCCAAATTTGATTTTGCCTGATACCAATTATTTTGTCTGAAAATACATACCCTGGTTAATAATAAATATACTAAGTAGGTTAAATTTTAGTATACTTAAGCATTCTTTAAGCCAGACTAATCTTAGTTAACTTAAAGTTTTGGAACATTTTGGAACAACTAATTTTGTGCCTAGTGTATTGTAATATTATTTACATTCTGTTAAAGCACAATTTAAAGCAGGGGTGGGCAATCCTGGTCCTCGAGGGCCGGTGTCCTGCAACTCTTAGATGTCTCCCTGGTCCAACACAGCTGATTCAAATAGCTGAATCGCCTCCTAAATGTTCTCCAGAGTTCTGCTAATGACCTCATTATTTGACACAGGTGTGTTGAAGTAGAGACACATCTAAAAGTTGCAGGAGACCGGCCCTCGAGGCCTCGAGTTGCCCACACCTGATTTAAAGTGTACTTTCATATACTTTTTTGGAACAACTTAACTTACACTTAGCATACTTTAAGTATATTGCTTTTTATGTAATATTAATGTGCTTGATTAATATATTTTGAGTGTACTATTTGAATTACATTTAAAATATACTTAGAATGTATTTTCTAGTAAGGAAGATTGTTTCTGCTGTCAGGTATGAGGTGCAGTAATGGAGAGTTTCAAGACCCGGTTTGATTTTGCCAACCCTCTTATCCAAGCCCAGGTAAGCTGCAGAGTCTGGCTATCCAAATAAATGTATGTGTCTGTCTATAAACTAGAGTTATACTTTAAGTAAACAGCTTTTTATGTAATATAAACAGGCTTGATTAGTATATTTCAAGAGTACTATTTTTGTGATTGAATTACATTTATTAATATATTTAGAATGTATTTTAAGTATATGAGCATTACACATTTTATATATTAATAGTGTGACAGTATTCTCCAATTACACTTTTGGTGTAGCATAATTGCTAATTAAGAACACACTTCAGTTACTTAATGTATTTTTTTATTCTTCTTTGCCACTTTTTACATTACATGCTTCATACTTATAGCAGTACTGCAAACACATCAGGCTAAATTATAAACTGAGATGTAATTTCAGAAGGATCAATTACAACACACTTTCTGGCTGACAAAAATTACATTGGGTATTCAATATATTCACATTTTTCAAGAGTACAATCACAGAATTGTACAAATTGTCAATATAATAAAAGTTTATAGACAAGATGCTTATGAAAATTAGCGCAGTAAAACAACAAGTACACTTTAGAGAAAATGTGAAAAATATTTCACCAACAACAGAGTATTGGTTTAATACAAAGTCACGATATTCCAGTATTGCTCCAGACAAACTGACATTTCTCCTTCCTAAGAACAGTGAGGATCAGCAGAACATTCACTGCACCATCACACTTTACAGAAACCTACAAAAAGAATAAAACAATAGAGCAATTAAACAGAGAAAGCACTTGAATTTTAAAGAGTACAGAAAAACAGCAAAGAAAAAAGTATGACTTTTATCAATTTAAGACGTTGTGGACTCCCCATCATCAGAACTGATGATGACTGAGACCGGCTGTCTGGGATGAAAAAAACATTTTTGGATGACTTCTTTGCCTGTATGTCAGAAGTAGAAAAAATATTCAGCAATATCATAAAATCAGTTGATGTTGGCATTAAGTTGTTTTAAGTGTGGACTTCAGGGAGACAAACTACCTTAAAAGCTTTCCATCCATGATCTGAACACATTGATCCTTTCAGGGTTGTGAGGGGGGCTGGTGGGGCCCATCTCCAGCAGTCTTCAGATGAGAGGCGGGGTTCACCCTGGACAGGTCATCACTCCATCACACGGCCCTGAAAGCTAACACTGAATAAAATGTATGAAAAGAAATGGTAGATTAACAAGGGGAATAAATTCTGTCAAATTATTTTCAATATTTTGACATTTGTTAAGCAACTGGTGTTGGAAACATTCCAGTTTTTCCTGTTGATAAAAATGTAGCCAGCTGCTCAGTGTAAAAAAAGATGATGTGGAGGTTCATCCTCAGAATTGGTGTGGTGATCTGGAGCCAGAGCCTCTTCTGAGACAGGAAATGCTCTTACTATACTTCTTATATATTTATATGTAGTACACTTAATACATAATATACTTGAAATGTAAGTATGTTTGAAATATACAAAAGTATTTTTTTCACCTGGCATTGTTTGTTATTGCAATAGCCAGCCCCGACCTAACCTCACATCTGATAGATGTAATTGACAAGGTAAAGCTGCAAGCTGTTTGTGGCTACTTGGATGCAGTTTGTATAGTCTCACCAAAACCTGCCTATTTCGTCAGACGGTGAGAAATCTTGTTGCTGCTGTGCTGAAGGAAAAAGGCTCAAATGGGCAAATCACCCAGTCCTCCACCCAGGTGAGTCCCTAAATTATTTTGATTAGCCTTAAAGTTTCAATAATGTAAGATAGATCTGGGAAAGAAGAAGTGCTTTTTGATTAAATGTAAATAAAGTTTTCTTGATTCATACCCTGATTTGTAACTTTTTTTTTATTGCTGACATACTTTTCAGAAATTAGAGGTGCAGTGATTGCAGTTTTCTGATCGATCAAGGCCCAGATAACAAGAGATGTTAATTCAATGTTAAATTAATGTTAATTGATTAATCAATCAATCAAATTAATCAATTTGATTAATTAATTAGTCAATCGAATTGATTAATCACCAAATGGTGGATGGTGGATCAATGGTGGATCATCCACTAATCAATCATTCAATTCTAGGTTAACTAATGTTGAAAAGTTTTCATTGAATCAATGTTGTTTAATGGTCGAATTCTAAGGATTGAAATGCCAACGTCTAACCCTGTGTTTTTCAACCTTGGTCCTCGAGGCATATAACTATATGATAAATCATGTATATGCAAGTTTTAGGCATTTCCTAATTTAGCACACATGATTTCAATTGATGGCTGATTAACAGGGTTTTGCTGAATTGCAATCAGGAACTTTTAATGGCATTTTATGGTGTAGATATATCAGACCAAAAAGTGTACATGAATCAATATTGATTCCTTACCTTTGATTGAATATAAAATCAGCACAAATATGCATGTAGATCCACATTCAGGTGATGGCTGAATCAACAGTCAATGTTTCTGCCTAACTTTATTTCAACATTGATTCACCCATATTTTGCTATCTGAGTGATCTTTAAAAGGCCTGACTTGTCGATTCTGATTTTGGTAGATTCCAATTTTTCATCTAAATGAAAAGTGGCTAAATGTAGCAACAAAATCACTAAATTGGCAATAGTGAGGTGACTGTTTTTAACCGCACACATGCAGACATGATCTGTTGGGTGGGTCTGTCAGTCGGCTAAAGAAAAGGGGACAATGATTGATTTTCAGAGCTTTGCAGAGGTAGATATAATTGGTGAATAAGATTGGTTTCTAATGTAACTATTGGCTCATCACACAAAATGAAGAAAATTACAGCAGCTTTATCAAGTACACCTAAGTGGAAATCAAACCTCTCTTGTCTGGAGCAGAATAAAAATAAATACCCACATCATGCTAATGTATATCTGCTTTTTGTACAGTGACATGGGAAGCCATCATGCAATTGGAAAATTCTGCTCTCATATCACCTTATGACACATTTAGCACTTTACATCCATGATTGATCACCAGATAAGATAGGCTGTCATAGATGTGTGGCACATGTAAAAATCCACAAATCTTGTGTAAGATTACTCACGTATAGTAAAGCATTTAAGCTTTACTATACATGAGCTACAGATCTGACATGTTATGAATATCCATCACTCACCTTGACATGGTGGATCCTTAAACTCGAAAGTGAAACTGGCAACATGACCTGATTTCTAATAAATTTGGTTTAAAAGTTTCTGACTCACTCATTGATTGAAATTGCAATCCAGAAGATCAGTCGATTTCTTAATAAACAGAGACAATTACATCACTTGAAATGTCTTGATACAGTTGAGTACTGTGAATCCTACACACACATCTTATGTCAGTTTCTCTTTTCCAGGATATACCTTTCATGATTGCAGTAGAACAAATTATGAAAAAATTGTTTATTTACATGTTTTCATGGCTTCTTTGTTTGACCTGACATGTTACACCTCAGGGCCCAGCATTGGAGGCTCTCTGGCAGCAGTGCTGCAGTGACTGCGCTCTGGTGCGTTCAACATGCTGTGATGCCGTGGTGCTTCTAGTGGATCAGGGCCATGCAGATCTGCAGTTCATTCTCAACAGTGTCATTAATCTCCTGCCTTCTGCCAGGTACATAACACACACTTTCAGCTTATTTTCCAGAGTTTTGTTTTTTACGTTCATTATATGACAATGTGGAGCTTACACATCTGACTCCAGAGGAATTTAGCTGGGGGTGGCAGTGGCTTATTTTGGAGGGGCCAGAGGGGTGCAGTAAACAGGATTTAAATTTAATATTAATACTTAAACAAATATGTAGCCTTTCAAATAAATTGTATTAATACAAAATAAACAGTAATTACGCAAACAGTGACATGTAGAAAAGGCTCATGTTCGCGTAAGCATTGAATCACATGTTGGAAAAATCTAAGAATCTAATCTTTTTAAATGCTAAAATCAATCTTCTCAAGTAAGTACAACAGTGTATTAGTGTATTAGGGCCACTGTAGGTGGAAAAAAAACAGGGAGTACATTTCCATCAAAAAGCTCAGACATTTTCTGTTAAAAAAATCAAGAACATTTCTGATCTCCAAAACTTAAAAATTTGCTACTCCTACAACTTCTTTCCACACTAAAAAGTTATTGAAGTAGAGTAACCAGTACCGCCCCAGAATAGATAACAAAACTATGGGTAGTATCTTATTCTTGATAACAAGCTTAACATAATAAATTGGCATGTACTTGTCATGATTTCACTAACATCGTCTGCATCAAACAGCATCACTCAACTTACTTAAGTTACTTGACTGAAAAAAACTGTGCAGAGTTCTTTGCCTTTTGCTGGTTTGCTGCCATGATCCTAACACACACTGCTATGCAGATCTGCACAAAATCACGTCCTTCCACTGGCCCAAAGATACAGCGCAAGCATCTTGTTGCGTTTAAAGGCACCTCAGAAAAACATGTTTACAACAGATCAAATAGCTGTAATGACTGAGAAAAGCGTGTGGGACAGAGAACACAGATACAGGAAGTGTAGGAGCCCTTACTGTATAACATCGAGACAGGAATAATAGAAAGTTAGCCAGTCTGAGGTAAAAAAGAAATAAATAAAAAAAATTCAGCATTAGGCTTGTGATCTAAAAACAGCTTCCAGAAACCACTAAAGTTGACTAAGACTATGGAGAGTATGAGATAGGCTAATTTGAAATTCCAGTTAAATTCAAATGTGTGCTCTGATTGTTCTATTAGAACAGAGGTGGTTCTGGCAACAATAGGTCAAGATGAACCCACAATTCAGAAAGCATATAAGAAGCAAATCACCTATGCATTAACATCAAAGCATGCTAAAGAAAATGCAAAATAACACATTTTAGAGCTGTAGCCATAATACCTTGATACTGCAAAACCATGGTTTTTTGTCTAAGGTTATTATACTGCCATTATCTGCGACCCACACAAAGTAATTCAGGGGAACCCAACTGAACGACTCCTCAACATGCAGAAAACCCATATGAACTGAGCAGTCAAACCCTGGTGACTTCATCAGTAACTCTTAAAAGTAAAGATCTTCTTCCGTTATCTGATTGAAAACTACTCTGCTTTACCTCCTGAGCCACTGCTGCCTCACCAAATAATAATATTGCATGAGTATTAGTCACAGCACTAGATATTCACTCAAGGTATGTTTGGTGTGAAAGCCTTTTGGGGGCTTACAGGTAGAAGCTTTTGTTCAGTTTTTCTATCTTTTTTCTAAGTTTCCTGTAACGTCTGCCAGAAGCGGGTAAGTGAGTGTCTAGAGAGAAGGGTGGGTGAGTAGGCAGGGTGTGAAAGGGTCTTTAATGATACAACTGGCTCTGCATTCGAGTTTGCTGATGTGCCGTGGAGTTCTAATCACGTGCTGCAGATTCTTCCACCTGACAGGCTGCTGCACAGCATGTCGCGTGTTCTGGGCAGTTGGTCAGCACCTGTTTGGGGAAATGTGTAAAATACTGTAACTTAATGAGCAGTGGAGGTAAATTTAAGATGTATTTATTTCATAAAGAGGACAATGCATATTAAAGTGAATACTTCGCAGCAACATGAGCAACATGAGAGTCAGAGAGGCTAATTTTTATCTGTAGATTCCAAACAGGTTGTCGGAAGGGATTGAAAATTACAATAAAAATTTATATCAACTTACATGGCCTATGATTTATGACAGATTTAAATGTGTAGATAAAAGTAGTGTAGTTTATAGTAAACATAGCAAAAAATAAAAACAACTCACATCTGCAAAAAAAAAGTAAAAACATGAGATGATTAAAGTCATGGGTACAGTTTTGATTATCTAGTAAGCATTGCTTAAGGTATTTCCTGAAACAGTTCATTGATGTAATATTTTTTAATTCTAAAGGTAGTGCATTCCAAGAATTTGAACCCTGAACAAAAACTGACACTTAAGCAAATTAACTTTTCCTAAATAGTAGTTGTCTCTACTGCTAACTGCTCTTGTATTATGTTTGATTGTAAATGTAAATGGATAAAGTCTTTCACTGGTAGTGGAGCCAAGCCTTGAAAGACTTTCTATACAAGTGTGGCCTCTGGATAAATTATCATGTTTTTTCAGTTCAAAAAGCTATACTTGTATTTTACAAGAATAATATGAATCATTGAGTTTCTCCTTGTTTTTAGTCTCCTGGTGTTTGTCCAAAAAGTGCCCCGTACACACAGGAATCCATCCCAGATGGAGTCTTTCTTCAGCAGCAGGACATTCTTGTGTGTGGTTAGTTATTGTGGTTTAATGATATAATCTGTGATTGTTTTTTTCTTTCTTTTATCCTTCACTGTGAACAGAAATGTTCAGGGGCTTGTAAAGGTCATTGGGAGACTGCTGCAGATGCAATCTGACCAGAGGCAGGGGGACACAAACTTCACCTGTCCCTATTCTATCAGGTCAGTTCATACTCATGTTCATATTGGGTTGAAACCACTGAACTCAGAACTGATACTAAGAAAAACTTTTGACACCATCTTCAACACAGAAAGTTCTTTTGAGGCATATGAGTCATTCTAGTTTGACCACAGTATGATGATGTGGCTGTTGTCTCAATTAATGCAAAACCACTACAGCATATAGGATATTCAGCACCTAGGTAATGAAAAATAAAATGTGTATTGATGATCTTGATGATGGCATTCATCTAAATGTAATGCTTGTCATTGGTTTCTCAGTTGTTGACTGTATGTCGTTTTTATGACTTCTTATTTTTGTGTGCTTATTATTAAAGCACTTTGAATTGATTGATTGCAGATTCTTTCAAAACTATCAGATTGGTTTCTGATTTAGTATAATTTTTTGGGGGGGTGAATTTAAGAGGAGTCGGACTATGATCACATGAAGAACAATACTCACACCCACACAATAACTACGCCGACGACGGCCACCTGTTTCCCCGAATTTTCTCCTGATTTTCTTTCTGGAAATATTAATTCCAAGGAGGATTTTTGTGATCTTTTCGACCGGTTTAAAAGGGACTCATTCATGATGGAATTAATTTTTGAACTCTACGACGAGTTTATCCAGAGAAAGCATTCAGCTCCAGCCTCCACTGCCTCCTTCACCCCAGTTTCGTTTACTCCGGCTCCCACTCCTGCGCTTGCCACACCTCTCGCCGTCGCAGCCAGCTGCTCCCGCCCTGTTCTGATTTTTTTGTTTGGGTGCCTGGTAGCCGCCCTTGAGGGGGGGGGTATTGTCAGGATCCGTGTTTTTCTGTTTATTTATTTTGAGTGTGTCCTCTGTACTCTTTGTGTTGCCCTGTCTTCCCCTTTGATTACTCCCAGGTGTGTCTCGTTCCCTGATTACCTCTTGTGTATTTAGTGTCACCTGTGTTCTCTGTTCCTCATCGAGTCCTCGTCTCATTTTGGTTTCTGTCTGATGTGTGGTTAGTCCTTTCATTTACCTGTGATGAGCCCTCGTTTCCGCTTAGCAGTGCTGCCTGGGATTTAGGACTGCTTTTTGTTGGATCATCTGTACCAGTTTCACATCATTAAACCTTCATTTAAGTTCTACCTGGTCTTCCGCGTCTGCCTTCACCACCTCCATACACCGTTTCATGACAGATTGCCTGTACTATATAAGTGATATAAAATCAAAGTTTGGATTTTTCTCATTTTTTCAGTGTGGGATTATTTTCATTGCAACTCAGCACTGAGCGAAAAGCAGCAAACTTTCAGATCGGTTTCAGCCTGGTCCAGAAATTGGACTTTTGCTTCTGAATGTGGAGCAGCTAAAGACGTCTTGGCTGCTCAGAGAAATGTGAATGCCAAAGTCTGAAAAGTCAACATGACAAAGAAGACCAGCTCACAGAAGCTTCCGTGTAACAGTCAGGTCATGTTGGGAAGTTGTGTGCATCACTTCTGAGGGTGAACTTTGAGCTAAAGTTGATGTAGTTTGCTCCTCACCATGCGGATCACAGTGGGAGTGAAGGTCAGGAAACTGATGGAAGCTCTCACCTCAGAGACTTTTTGCCCTGAGATGAGTGAAAATACACCACTGATGTATTTTGCGATTTTGATTTTAACAAATCAAGGACACAACAATGTCAGAGTTGTAGAAATAATATAGATCAGACTATATTGTTGCATTTGGCCAGGCGGTCTGGACTGAACCAGCCCCCGCCATCTTCTCCTCCTTTAAAACTTAGATGAGTACCTCTGCCAAGATCCTGGAACTTCCTTAATCAGTTGGAATGGGTGATCAAAAGAGCTTCTTGGTCTTTTTTTTTTCTTTACCCTTCATGTTTGCGCTTCATTTTCTTTCTTCTACATTGAAGCCTGTTCCTTTTTTTCGCTACGTTTCTCCCTCTAATCCTCGCTTTCTCCTAAAGCTCTGTGCATTTTTGCTCCCAGTCCCTTCCCATTGTCCAATCCCCTTCCATCTTGATTGCGGTGTCTTAGCTCCATCTGTCTGGAAGCCTTAACCTCCCTGGTGGGAAGATGAATGTGTTGAGGGCAGCAGGGTGGCGCCATTGGCCTGGCAGGCTAGCCAGTGATTGGTTGTCAGGGCTGGTACTGCTGGGTAACTGTAAATGTTGCAGGATTAATGAAGGATGCACACTGATGGCTATTGTTGGTCGAATGCTCAGAGCAGCCCTTTGCAATCTGCCACCGAGACATGGAGTACTTTAGCGCCCAGCGGGATGAGGGGAGCTGCAGGCCTGTGTTGGTCTCATCAGCTTGTTTCTCATGGGATGTTGGCCTGGTTGTAGTGGTGCAGTCCATCCTGACTGCCCCCTGCAAGCCTTCCCACGTCATCTATCTGGCCTGTCTGCTCAGTCAAATGGTAATCTGCACATTTGGGCTGAAATGAAGAACTGGACTGATTTGTATTTTGTGACTGATTATTAATGTCTTCAATAGAGTCTTTATTGCAGGTCGTATAAAATAGCCGACATGCCTTCTAACTGAGCCGAGCTTCTTTCCCTAGTAACAGCTTCCACACTGAAGAGTGTTGTTGACTGTGCATTCAGTCAGAGCTTAGGTATGATGGGTTCACAAAGTAAAAAAAATCTTACAAAAAAAAAATAAGAATCACTGTGCATGGTTGATCAAGCATAAAATTGTCTGACTCCTCCAATCAGACAATTTCTCAGTACATTTCTTATTAGCATGCCTGTTTGTAATCTGTGTGAGATTATGCAGAATATTGATGCATTTCTAGAGATTTTACTCACAGACACCAATTTCTGGTTTTACTTTTTAAAGTCTTGAACCGCTGATTTTGTTTCTACTGTCTATAAAACATTCAAAATCATCTGGCATAATTCAGTTCTTTTTTGTCTCCAATAAATAAATATTTAAAATGACTAGGGGAGCACTGATAATGTGGCTGGCCGATTAACTGGGCTTGATTTTCTTTATCTTTGGAGATGATCAAAACTTACATCAGAAACCGATCTTGTCTATTGATCTTGACTATGCAAAAATCAGCCACTGTCCCCTTCTGCTCTGCCATGAGAGAGAACTGACCGTTAACATGTGCAGTTAACAATAGTGAACCCCCTTGTTGCCAACTTAAGAGATTTTGTTGCTTTTTATTCTGACTTTTCATATAGAAAAAAAAATCTGCAACAGGCTTTTTTAAAGATCATGAACAGTTACAGAATTGCAGTAAGGGCAGACCTAAGTATTACCGATACACAATCAAGTCACTGCTTTGGTTTCTTGCAGCTTAGATATGTTAAGTTTTCATCATTTGCACATTTCTGTAAGATAAGTCTGCAAGGGCGCTGAGTGGCTCAGTTATTAGCATGGGCTCAACAAGTGCAGAGGCCGTACATTATCAAGGATTTGATTCCTGATGCATTTGTCTTCTGCCTCTTCCTTCGCTCTTCTTTCCGTCAAACTACTGTTCAATGAAGGGCAACAGTGCCAGAAATCTAAAAAAAAAAAAAAAAGAAGTAAAGAAAATTAAAGCCGGTAGCGGCGTCATGCGGCCCTCGCAGCCAAGCGCCGCTCAGGCCTATTGGCCACCGCGGGGTTTCGGGCAACCGCAGCCCACCAGCCACCGCAGAATCTTTCTCGCAGTTTCCAGCACCGCCGCCCGCACGCCACCACAGAAGCTGTCGCGCAGTTTCCACACCCTTCCACCAGGCGGTACGCATTGATGCGTTCAGCGGCGCTCCCTGACAATGCACAAAAAATCTGGTGCAGATCGGTGGATGTAGCGAGGAGATATAGCTGATGGATTAACCTAGGGGGCGCAGTGGAGTCAAATTACATTTCAATACTGTTGGGCTCTTTAGAGGTGAACAAAGGTCATACATATCTAGTTTGGCGCCAGTCAGATAATCCATGTGTGATTTAAAGACAATCATATGAATATGACGAGAGACTGATATTCGCCATTTTGCCACGCCGACACGGTTCAGGCAGCAGCCAACATTGACATAGTTCATCATCTTATCATTTTAATTCACTGCGCATTGAATGAAATTCACATAATTAACAGAGTAAAAGTAAGTGTTCTAGTTTTCCCTATGTACAGTACCCAGATTCTTTGACCCATACTCTATTTAATACTTCACAATGAGAAATAAGTCTCTTAATTGGCAACCGTGTGTGTTGTAAATACAGTGTGTAACTGAACACAATAGCAAGACTAAGATAACTACAAGTGAGATCTAAATGCAGTGCAACTTTAACCTTATACTAAAATGAGGAAGGAAAATGGTAAAGTTGAAGATTTACCAGTTTAATAAACCGTAGTGGTCAGTAAGAAACCAAGTGCAATGCACATTAACAAAGCACAGTTAACTTTCAGCACATTAGAACAATAGCACAGGCGGTATCCCACCCATTAATTAGGTATTAATCACAGCAAGTGCTACAACTAAATATTACAAGCCCAATGGATCAATAATAATATATTTAGTACCCTTAGAGAAACCGCATGATCTCAGAGCTGTTCGAAACAACCCTTTAAACAGGTTCTATACATAAAAACAAACAAACAAGGCTGAATGTATAAAATTGATGTATCAACCACACTATTCAGTTTCTTAAATTAGTAAAGCAGTCCATTAACTTTACAAATGTTACAGGCCTGAGTGGACCCGGTTAGCATTCGTCTTCGGAATAGCAGTTCCAATGATGGCGGCTCCCAGAACAACCACGAGGAATGGGTTACTCACCCCACCGTGGTTTAACAGCTTTATACGAACGGCAGTAAAACTGCTCCAACAGTCCGTTACGGCTCACAGGCGTTGTTCGGGTCTGCAGCTAGAAAACCCAGGCAAAACGTTCAGGAAAATTTAGCAGCTCCAACTGGTTAGCAAAAAAAATTTACAGTCCACAGCGGGACACATCCAACCTCGTCCATTAACAGCCGCCGGCCGACTGCTAGTAGGTAGCAGCGTACACTCACACCTTCAGTGCCACTCTCACACCAGTCCATCACAACCAATCAAATTGCTTAAACGTAATTTTGCCCTTGACTGAGCAGTAAGGTAGAAAACAAGTAAAATTGATGCATTTACTAGCGGTAGCAAATAACAGTTATTAACAAAACATTACATTTACTGCGTGTTTTAAAGCAACAGAAATTACCTGTGTGTAATCTATTGTTATGGAGATTTACAGTGGGTAAAGCCTCCAATACGTGAGTGTAAAACATTAACCAGGTTAAGTAAAAGTTGATTATTCCTGTTTAAGGTGAAAAGGCCTGTAATGCATTGTATTGAAGAAAATGTTCAAGGTGTATATATATATATAACTTGAGGGATTACAGAAGAGATACAGCAGAAAAAACAGGTGTCTTCCTGTTGGAAAAATGTCACTGCAGACACTCTCGCAAAGTTCCCACGCCCATCCACCAGGCGATACGCATCGATGCGTTCGGCAGCATTGACCGAGTTCATCATCTTAAGTCAGTTTGCACAGGATGAAACACGGATGAATAAATAATAGAGTAAAATTAATTTTCTCCGTCGATCTCTTTGTCATTGATGGAGTAACACTGACCCCTACTGGCGAAATACTGGTATCATCTTTAGCTGTCTTTCTAATGCAAGGCCTTCCATTGATGGCCTTGCATTAGAAGGCCATCAATGGAAGGCCTTCAATGGATCACCACTAGGGATCAGTAGATCCCTAGTGGTGAATGACTGAAATGGTTTCTAAACAGTGACTGCTGATTAATGACGTACTTTCCATTATTTTTAACCAAAATGAATGAATATTTGAACTCTAACCCACAAAACAAAAATTACTATAAAAACCCCAAAAACATATAACAGTGTTGGCACAGGATTAAACCCACATGAATCATAGAATAAAAGAAAGATTTCCAGCAGCAAAAAATAAGTTAATTCCTGCCAGAAGTGGGCGGGGCTAAGGTGATGTTTTGTGTTTTATGGCGAGTAGATGAACTTTGACCCCTGGTAATGACCCTTCAGCATGCTCAAAAACTCACCGTTTTGATAACTTTAGATGGGACATGCCTTAAGAGCAGACTGACCAAGTTTGAAGGCCATCAATCGAAATCCCTAGGAGGAGTTCGATCAAATGCGAAGGCTGTAAATGGCAAAAATGGGGTCAAAATCGAAACTTCAAACACACAAGTGTACCAAATTTCATGTCTCTACAAGGAATTAAGGGAATAGCAGACGGTCTTTTGAAAATTGCTAGATGGCGCCCTTGAGCCGTTTCTTTTGTGATTTTTGCGACGACCTTAAAATACGTAAATTTTAAACAGGCTTGACGCGTCCGCCAACTTTGGTGAGTTTTTGAATATGATAAAGCCCCCAAAAAGCCAATTCATTTGGAGGGAGAATCGTAATAATAAACAGCATGAAAACAATAGGCCTTCGCAGCGCTTTGTTGCTCGGGCCTAATAAGAATCAATACAAAAACAATAGACCTTCGCAGCGCTTAGCTGCTTGGGCCTAATAAACAATACAAAAACAATAGGCCTTTGCAGCGCTTAGCTGCTCGGGCCTAATAAACAGCACAAAAATAGGCCTTTGCAGCGCTTTGCTGCTCGGGCCTAATAAGAATCAATACAAAAACAATAGACCTTCGCAGTGCTTAGCTGCTTGGGCCTAATAAACAATACAAAAACAATAGGCCTTTGCAGCGCTTAGCTGCTCGGGCCTAATAAACAGCACAAAAATAGGCCTTTGCAGCGCTTTGCTGCTCGGGCCTAATAAGAATCAATACAAAAACAATAGACCTTCGCAGTGCTTAGCTGCTTGGGCCTAATAAACAATACAAAAACAATAGACCTTCGCAGTGCTTAGCTGCTTGGGCCTAATAAACAATACAAAAACACTAGGCCTTCGCAGCACTTTGCTGCTCGGGCCTAATAAGATAGCTCTTCTAGGGTAGGTGTAACTTGTAAACACCTGAGGAAAGAAAAGAGGTTTTGGGGGAGATGAGGAGGATATCTCATCTGGTTATCTATCTGCCAGTGCTTTGATTTAATTGTGAACTTGGAAACAAACTAAAAAGAGTAGTAGTCTGCTCTTCACTCATTCTTTTGTGTGGCAGCTGAAAGTCTGATGGATGGGAGCCATGTTGTAGCTGAGAGCTAGAAGATCGCCAAAGGGAACCCAAGGAAAGAGGACAGAGATGGTCAGACAGATTACACCATTTAAAGACTGAACAAGAGAAGACAGTCTTGTCCGTATCACAGCCATGTTGTAAGCCTTTGCAGGTACAGACACGCTCAATTTGAGCGCATCAATCTTTCTGTGCTTCTCTCTCCCTTTCTCTCTCTGCCTCCCTCACTGATTGATGGAAGTCACTGGGGAAGTGGAGCTCCTGCTGGTGCTGACCCCCCACCAACAACACTGTTGTGTTAACCTCTGTCATGCCGTGGGCTGGAGGGTTAACAATGGCTTCCACTTGGATTTGACCCTGGTGTTTGGTCTGCGATGTCTGGATGAGCTAGTTCAGGCTAACTGTTCTTTACAAGAAACAAGTTGAAGTGGTGAAACAGTCTGCTCACACTGTTAAGCGCTGTAATCTATCTGAACAATACTTGGAAAATACGGTGACTGGCAAAGTATTAACACATTTAAAGAGATTTTATGTGATCATTGAGAAGGAGAAAGAAAGGAAAAGGTTTTCAAAGCTTTTTGTGAAACAGAATTCTGAGAAGTGTCTATATATTCCACAATAGCTTCATCCCTCATGCCTTAAGAATACTAAACTCCCATTAATTTCTTCTACTTATTTATATTGATATTTATTATTATTACTTATTTGTTTTATTATTATTGGAGCCTTGCAACAAAATTTTGTTGAATATGTACATGTAAATGAATGACAATAAACTCTTATGTATTTGTCTATTGCGCCCTTTTTGTTGCTGTTTGAAAAGTTGATAAATAGAGTTGGCAACAGTGATGCGACTGTTGTTCATCGTGCTGTGTAGACATGACCTGGTGTTAGTCAGCGTCGAGCAGAGCAGAGCAGAACAGGACTGACTGATTTTCAGACCTTTGAGGAGAAAAGTAAGATCGATGGATAAAATTGAATTCATGTGTAAGTATCGGCTGATCTCCCAAAATGATTAACTTGGAGAGCTAATTTATGGGTTCACCCTATTTCTCATTATTAAGGGTGATTTTGTCTGGTGGACGGTGCTTTATTACAGACAAAACTCCAGTGTTTGTGGGGTTCCTTCCTCCTTGTTGACTTGTTCAAACTCAGATGGATGACATGTGGCCTCAGGCAGCCTCCATCACAGACTCCATCTTGCTGTAATCGGGAATCTGTGGGGGAAACTATGAAAAGTGTTTGACTTTTGCTCCTTTGTTGCTGTGCAGGAGCAGTCCACACCCATACATCACGGCGCTGGAAAACCGAGCAGACTGCTGGCCGGTGCTGCTGGTTGAGATCCATGACTTCATCTGTCAGGCTGCTGACAGGTAAGTGGGGGTCTCCCTCTGTCACTGCATTGGTTTGATGTGTTCAGTTCCAAGTGTCCACTTTGTGGACAAACTCAAGTTTTATTAGTCAAATTACGTCATTCTGTGGTTCTGTTCCCCAGGAATAAAGCATCTTACATCGGCATGTTGGTTCCCTTCCTCCGGTATCTGTACTGCGAGCCTCAGAGGCAGTCCCAGCATGCACTGCTCCGACAGAGCCTGCTCAAGGTGTTGCTGCCCACAAAGCCAGGGGCTGGATGGACACCCCATAGCAAGGACCATGAGAACACTGCAGTGGTGTCTGACAGCCTGCTGCGCTGCCTTTGTCAGCTGGTTCCATATTTCCAGGTCACTGATGATCTCTTTTAATAAGAACTTTTTACATACTAATTAATGATGAATAACAAAATTTCACCCATTTGACTTGATTAAGGGTACAGCGACAAATAGACCGGCCAATAAATTGGCCCTGGTTTCCTCCATTTTGGAAAATTGCAATCGTCTGAAACTTGTATGTGAAACCGATCTTTCCACTGATCTTGGGTCTGAAAATGATCTGCTTTGCCATTTTGCTCTGCTGTTTGAGAGAGCTAATGACAGATCTGCCCACCAAGTCACCTCTGCACATGAGCAGTTAACAACAGTCAACCTCACTGTTGCCAACATAGTGATTTTGGCGCTATATTTAGTGATTTTACAGACAAAAAATCTGCATTGCAAAAATTGGATTCGGCTTTTTAAAGATTAAGGATTGGCTAGAAAACTGCAATCTGTGCTCCACTACACTGAATCTACAAAGTGCACAAGACCATAAAATAAAACAAATGTTCTACTTCTTTGAATGCTGAGGACACCTATGAGGTAGCTTCGTCCAGTTTCCTCCGTTATAAAACATGAGTGAATATTTTCGTGGTGACTTTTTCTCATGTTAACAAAACATAATTTCTTAAGTGCAGATGTTCTAAAATCTTTGCAAAGATTTTTGGAAAAGATCAATTGTGAACATCAGAGCCTCTGTCTTAGGCTGACATGTTTTTGTGCTTGTAGAACCACTGCAAGCTGCCATCACCATCTCTGGGAGAGATTGGTTTGCAGTTTACAGAAAGAGGAAATGATTGTTGGCATAAAAACAAATTTTGCAGATTCTGTTAGCTGTTTGAATTCCATAAGTTTGTTTTGACAAGTTGGAGTAACTAGCAGTTCAGTGAATATAGAGAACATTGAGGAGGAGAGTGGACAACCCTCTCTGGTGGTGCTTTCAAGATTGGGAGACACACCAAGTTGGGTGTCTCTCCTTTGGCTGCTGTTTCTCACTTTGCGAGGGTGAATACAGGAAAGTGGGCATATTGTGGGCAGGCTGTGGGTGTGCACATGAGCACACATTAGCTGTGGCCGTGGGTGCACACATGAGCACACATTAGCTGTGGACGACACTCCCATTATATCATTTTGCATAAATACCTTTGGGTAAAAGGTATTTACCTTCAGTAAAAGTGGACCAAGTATGCAGCCCTGAGGTACCCCACATGTGATTTGTGTGCAATTAGACTTATAACATCTAAATGGAATAATAATACTTTTGGTACTTTAGACTTTAAGTATTTCCTGTGTAGAATGAAGGGCTACCGTATTCTGATTTTATACTTTACATGGTGGCTGAAAAAAAGTTTCTGTTTGTCACTGCAGGTGGACAGTGTGGAGGCAGTTCTGGAACTGTGTGGATTTGTGGACACTCTGCTTCAGGGTCTTATGGATGCCCCTGGAGAGCTCTGGGCAACGGAGAGAATCAGACTGCTGGTGCAGCTGCTGTGTGCATGTCACCAATGCTTGAAATTAAATGGAGACTGCAGACCGCTTCTCAGCCTAATACAGCAACTGCTCCCTGCATGCAAGGTCAGGCGCATTTTTATCAGACGCTGGATGAGTTGAAATTGCTATTCTCTCTGAACTGGAAAGGGAGAGATTAATGATCATTATTAGGCTTCCAAAGAGCCTGATAATGAGCAGGGTTCATATAAACAAAGAACACCACTACGTCTGTGTTCTGTAGGTGTGGCCAGTGGATGAGCTGATGATGGGTGTGGCCTTGCTTCTGTGTGAGGCTCCTCCAGATCAGCAGAACAGCCTGCTTAGGCTGGGTAAGACTAAATCTATATAAAAATATTCTTCAGTGAAATGACGCCAAGTTAGTTCAAATTGATCACCTTTATACACAAAACACAACAAAGGAGTGTGTATTTGAACTCAAAACGGCTGTACAGTTTAAGATTTCAGTCCATGTAAATGAAATATGATTACACACATGGTAAGAGACATGACACCCTCCTTCAATTCTATTGTTATGAACATTCAGTCAGTTCAAAAATACTTTATTATCCTAAAGTGATATTAAAAATTGTTATAACTCATATCATCCAAGTATTTTAAAAGAGTCATTGTGGATAGTGATGATGTGTGCGAGTCAAGAGTCCTACCAGAATGAATGGGAGTCATAACAATATGAGAAAAAGTCATACGACAACAAAATCAAAATAAAAAATATGAGAATAAACTCATTACCAGAATAAAGTTGTAATAGTAGGAAAAAGAAAAAAAAAAGAACTACTACATTAAAAATTTAAATGAGGAATGTTGAGCATCTTGTGAAGTTACTCTTTAATATCAGTTTTATACATAAGGAAATGCTTCGTCTTTTGACACGTCAGCATCAAGTTATTATTAGTAGCAGAACTTTGAAATGATTGACTAGACAAACTTGTCTGTCAGAACTTGCTCTCATTAAAACAACTTTCTCAGAATTTTACAACTTTATTGTGGCAATTTTCCATCTTTATTGTACCATTATGATAAAAAATTTCATTGTGTGGCCATAATTCTTCATCGTAATTGTCCATTTTCTCCATTGGTGTATATATATATATATATATATATATATATATATAAAATAAAGAATGCTACTTAATTTATATGGTTTAAAAAAATATAAAACTCTGGTTTTTTCCTGCAGCTCTGTGTTTATCTCCAGAAAAAGCAGACCTGTCTCATTGGCTGAGTCCAGTCCTGGTTCTTCCTGTGCTGCAGCTGCTCTCCTGCTCTCAGCTCACCGAGCCGCTCGCTGACCCAGTGACGCACAGTTTGAACCAGAGTCTGGCCCACAGCTTGTTACGCAGCATCAACAAACCCACAAAAAAGGCCCGGCAGGTACCTAGCTTCTTTCTCAAACCTAACTTGCTGCTGTTCTTTTTGTCTCTGTTCAGCTGTTGAGAGAAAGACACAAGACTTTTTTTTTTCCACAGTGAATACATTCATCTGATTTAAGATATAGTTGCATAGAGCAGTGACAGGTTTTGTTTGGAGGTTAGCGATTGGGACCAAAAGTCAGACAGAAGCAGCAAAGAGCTCCACCAGCTACAGTCTTCATTCTGAGAGCTCCATCTGAAGCTACATTTGCTCTGATTGTTGTGTAGGAATGTAGTGCCATGTGTAGGAAGGCACTAGCATGTTTTGGATTTTTTGTAGTAACGGGGGCTGCACACAGATTATAGTCATTAAAAGTGTTATAAATCAGTTAAGATTTTTCAATGATGCACCACTTTGTGCTGGTTTGTTGTATCAAATCCCTTTAAAGTTGATTCATTGAAGTTTGTGGTTGTAACATGAAAAGGTCCGTGAGGTTGGCATATTTTTACAATGTGTAGATTGTCAATAAAACTGTTTTGAAATCTTTCTCTGTTGTGTTTCTTTTTTAACCTCGGCTGTTTTCATCCTCAGCCTGGCCCAACGCTGACCCTCCCTCTCAGCTCCTGGTACGCTGAGCTCAGCGTGGCTTTGTCCATATTGGACAAAGTTTCCCATGATCCTTGTGTGGCCACTGATTGGCTGCTGGCGGTTACTTCTGCCCTAACGTCCAGCCAGCGCCTGTCCTCTTCCCTTGCTCTCATTGTGACTTACCTCCTCATTATGGCTCAGGAGGATATCTGCCTGCTGGCTTTGAAAGCAACCCAGACCATCGCTGCTGCCGATCCCTGCCAGGTAGAAAATCTGAAGTATTTTGACATTTCTCAAAATCTACAGTCATAATAAATAAAAAAATAAGAAATGTTGATACTTTACCATGAAATGTAATGCACATTGTGTGTGCATTGACCTGGACAGCATGATGCTCCTGGTGTGTTCTCTTGATGTTTATTGTTGCAGAACTGCCATCAACAGCTGCATTTCTCAACGGCTGTAGATGGATGCAGAGTTTTTGGAAATTCTTTGGACTGAGTCTAACAGTATGGTGCACATAATGTCACCATGACAACCGCAGCTCTTTGTTGGAGCTCAGAGCTGATGGATATTTAACAATAAACAACTTCTGTCATCTTTGCTCTTTTCAAAGACGCTAAAAGCTCCAACATTTTAGCAGTTTGTAGGAAGGCCTGCAGTCATGTTGCAATCTGCAGAACTCCTGGCTCTACAGTAATGTAATCTTATTACTTCAGCAAACGTTCAAACAGCAGAGGTAGCTTCCATAACCTGCCTTCTGCTCTTGAGTCCTCTGAAGATGATAAAGAAGGACATTTAAGGCTTCCCTCTGGCCTTCAGGGAATGTAAATGGAGTCGCTAGCTTAGGAAGATGATGTGAAATATTAAATGTTAAAGGTTCCTCATTACTAAGACTTGTAAGACGCCCCTGAGTATTCCCCTGCTGCCCTAATTGCTCCTTAAATGCCACTTGTGTTGGAGGTTTGATGTGTGGGTAGATGTTTATTGGCATATCTGAATCCATTGAATCTCTTTCTCAGTAGCTTATTGCAATTGATACTTTGCAGCTGCTTTTTATTAGAAGATGACAGAGCTTTCTGCAGAGGATTTATGACTTTTTAGAATACATTTCTATTAAAGAAGTTTCACTTTAAAGGAAATCTTGCATTGTCACCCTTATTTTGCTCATAAGCAGTTGCCATGCAACAGCGATGCTGCATGGACGAAATGATGCTGTATGCAGATTAGACTGTTTTATTGCACAGCTTTTGTGTTCAACAGATGTGACACTTGTGACCTGTAACCTCAGCACTGAATGGAATCGTCTGCATTGTTGATCAGTTAGTCCTTTAAATCTGAGGCTCTCATTGGTCAGTCTGAAGTTGAACTTGGATTAGTAGAGTCATTGTTTAAAGCTCTGCCTAAGGCAACTGATAGCTGGACTCTGGAAGTCTTGGCCCACAGCTCCCTCTAGTGAAGGTTTTATCCATCTATGTGTCATTTAATTGTGGAATTTAGGGTTAGAGCTCAGACACCACAGCACACCTGCTGATTGACATTAAAGAAAAACTGTAAAAACCTAAAAACTTGCAAAATCACAACCAATCTGCATCACTAGGAAGCTTTAGCTAGTCTGTCTCTACACACGTTAGGTCTACGCTCTATAAATACCTGTCAGCAGGGGGCAGAGTTGGACTATTCAATTGGAATTTAAGCTCAGTTCATTATCCACCTAATGTATTTTATTTCAGTTTGTTCTGTTTTTTATTTCATTCAATCAGTGATAAATATGAATAGTTTATGTAACAACTAAAATACATTGTGAAAGAAGAAGCAGAAACTTATATCTACCCCTCATTCACATAAAGAAAACACTAGCTAATCAACTCAGAAGATTATGACAAACATATTTTAAATACTGAAAAAACATCAAACAAAACACCATCTTATTAAAAAGTAATGCTCAGGACGACTGTGGAACCTCTGGAGATTCTTGTGCAAAGATGGATTCTTCATACAACAACCCTGATCATCCTCTTCATGAAACTACTTTACAACAATAGTGTCATCAGTCAGAGGCTTCTTCAGATGTGCTATAATACAGGAGATCCTTTCTGTCCACATCCATAGCAACTCTTTGAAGAACCTTGAATAATATTTGGTTAGAACAACAACTGATTTCCCTCGGGGTTTAAAAAAGTAGTTTTCATTTGAATTTGTGTGTCTACAGGTCCCCTCTCTCATCCCTGTTCTGTTGTTCAAACTGTCGAAGGTAACAAATCCAGATTTGATCCATTCTGTGCTTAACTGCCTGCCAAACCTAGGCACCCATAAGGTACAGTGACTTGATATTTAAAATGTAATGAAGCACAGACTAAAGGTTTTGTCTTGTAAGCCTTATGAGGATGCTGTGCTCTTTTCCAGCTTTGTGTCCCCATGCTGCTGCAGACTCTCCACATGCTGGCTAGTTCACCCAAGCTGAGAGCTGTTGCAATGCGCCTGATGACTGTTCTGTGGAAAAGACAGGTCAGCAATAAAATGCCAGTCATTCCTGTGATTTTTTTATATATATATTTTTTTCCATGTGAACCTTTTCAAAAGAATCCTTTTTGATCACTTTGTTCCCGGGTCTCCAAAGGACCGAGTCTACCCAGAACTGCAGCGTCTTCTGGGTCACCAGGACACCAGACTGGTGGTGGGGAAGGACACTCAGTGGGAACAGATGGTGGCCAGGGCCGCCTGCCTCAGGGATATCTGCAGAGAGAGGTGCGTCATTTGATTAATGGAATAGGATGTGTGTGTAGAGAGTGCACTGAGCAGAGATCCATGAACGGTTTCTGGTCTCTGGGGTTTAGGGCACATATGCCACAGCAGCCCGCAGGCGTTTTGCATGCACCAACACTACATTACCCACAATGCAACGGTAGCCCGAAAAGTCACTACAGTACAAGCGGCTTCATTGTTCATCAGCAATCAGAGCAGAGATCAACTTTCAGGTATCCCCTCCTCAAAAATAGCTAAATGTTTAGTAGAGGCTGAGAACATGGGGTTTCAGGCCAGGTGGGAGGCAGAGTTCATGTTCATGGAGGTAAAAGACAAACCTGTGTGCAGTGATGTCAGTAATGCGTTAGTGACGTCGGACCACTGTTTTCAGTAACTAGTAATCTAACGTTGCTATTTCAAATCCAGTAGTCAGACTACAGT
>CAEGAD010041436.1:0-37479 GCA_903067055.1 Poeciliopsis paucimaculata | reverse complement strand
AAATATTCAATGTACCAAACTCAGTTAAATGTAACATTTAACCTACCAAACTCAGTTAAATGTAATATTTAACCTACCAAACTCAGTTAAATGTGACATTTAACCTACAAAACTCAGTTAAATGTAACATTTAACCTACAAAACTTAGTTAAATGAAATATTCAATGTACCAAACTCAGTTAAATGTAATATTTAACCTACAAAACTTATTTAAATGAAATATTCAATGCACCAAACTCAGTTAAATGTAACATTTAACCTACAAAACTTAGTTAAATGAAATATTCAATGTACCAAACCCAGTTAAATGTGACATTTAACCTACCAAACTCAGTTAAATGTAACATTTAACCTACAAAACTTAGTTAAATGAAATATTCAATGTACCAAACCCAGTTAAATGTGACATTTAACCTACCAAACTCAGTTAAATGTAACATTTAACCTACCAAACTCAGTTAAATGTAATATTTAACCTACCAAACTCAGTTAAATGTGATGTTTAACACAATTAATAACACAATTAATTTATTTTTTTAATTAAATGGCTGTCCATAAAAATATTTAAATGTACATGTAAGACAACTAGCTTAGGAAAATCTAAAAAAAAGAAAAAAAAAAAGAAAGAAAGAAAGAAACGTCCTCTGACGTCACGCTGATGCAGATGGATGCGCGTGGAGGAGAGGAAGGGAGGCATGGCGGAAAGAGACAAAATAATAAAACTAAAACCCTGCCGGCTGTGCATTTCCTCCCGCTCTCAGCCTTCAGAGACGAACCCAGGCGGCCGCTCTGCGTGCGGTGCTCGCCGTTAAAAACCCGCCGCGCGTCGGACGGGAAACGCGGCCGTATTGAGGTCAGAAGAAAGCGTTGCCAGGGTGACACCGCGGCGGCGGGAGCGCGCCGCTCGTTCGCGGGAGCCGGAGCGGTCGCGGCATCCTCAGCGACAGCAGCAGCAGCAGAAGGAGCAGCAGCAGCAGCAGCATCCTACAGGAAACTGATTGTCCGCCGGGATGAGCTCCGACAAGCCGACGTCTTCCGCCGGAGCTCCGCTCTGAAGGGAAACTACCGTGGATTTACCGCCCGTGACTGAAAACAGGGAGTTACAGCCGCAGACAGACAGACAGCTGAGACCGCCGCTCAACCCAGGTGATACTTCCCACAGAGGCAGGAATTATGCATATTATTATTACTAACCAGGAGTTTAGATGCTAAATATGCATCTTTTTAGTTTAAAGAGAAATTCAAACGCGGATCCAGTGAGGAGCGAGTCGATCTGTAGAGACCCTTTAATTTCTGTTCTTACCATGGGGTCCCACCTGCAGCTGGATTGAGAAAGGAAGAGCAACCTAGATGTTGCATGTTTAGTTTACCTCCAGTGTTTTTTCTTCTTCTTTTTCTTTAAATCTTGGATGAGGCACTTTTTTTGGCTGTTTGACTTTTTTTTTTTGGTGAAGACCTGCAGCAGTGGTTCACAGATTAACAGGTAGGCTTACACTGACACCTGAATTTCTACATATATTCACAAAAAATCTATCGAGTTTTGGGCTGAAACCAGTCGCTTAGAGGTTTGGGAATTGGAGCAGCATGCAGGTGAGCTTTTCCCCATAAATTTGAGGAAAAAAATGCATCTGCTGTACCTTTAATTAGGCTGAGCTCATCTGTGTGCCTTCCTGCATCGCTCATTCTTTGCAGAAATCATGGATGTCTGCTGTAATTGTTTGCAAAAAGAAGCAGAAAACTATCCAGGGTAAACAGAGGAACATTTACAAGAGAACAGATGCACAAAAGCCTCCCTTCAACAGCTGAATCATTTCTCAACTTCATATGAGCGAAGCCTTCATTTGCTGTTTTTCACTCAGAGGAACCCTGCAGGAAACGCCACGGCCATGAGAACATGACACACAAATAAATGCACACACTGCAAGAAGAATAGGGCGCATTTATATGCTGCGGCTGCTGTTGTAGGGAGGAAGGTGGGGGATGAAGGGGGAGCTGCATTTGGATCTGCAGGGCCCTGCTGGATGGAGGAATGAAGCCGGAACAAGAAGAGCTCTGTTCCCGGCTCTGGAGCGAGCGTTTTGGCAGCCAGCGGAGAGGAGCAGCTCCTCTGGTTTTAATGGAGAGAGACGGAAAATTTTCAAAGCAAATGTCTTTAGGGTCAGCGCAGATAGACGGGAAAAAAGAGGAGCACATTTCTGCCAAAAATCTCTGGGATTTTAAGATTAATCTCACAAATTTTCTGGAAAAAAATGGGAAAATTTGTGAGCCTGAAAAGTCAAATATTTAGTAGAAAACCTGAGAAATTTAGATATTAAAATTTTAAATTTTTGTACTTGAAAATTTAAGAATTTGCTAAAAAGAAAACAGAAATTTCTGAGATTAATATAAAAAATGGGAGAAAATGGGAAATTTGTGAGCTTGAAAAGTCAGAAATCTAGTAGAAAAAAAATCAGAAATTTCTAGATAAATATCTGAAATTTTCTAGAAAAATTAAGAAATTTATGAGTCTGAAATGTCAAAAATTTGACCGAAAAAACCCAGAAATTTTTAAAATCATCTCAGGAATTTTCTAGAAAAAATGTGGAAACCTGAGCTTGAAAAGTCCAAAAAATTTAATTGAAAATATTCAGAAATTTTTGTATCAGTCTCAGAAATAACTGGGAAATTTCTCAGAGAGAAGAGGTGAAAATTTGGTAGAAAAAAATTCAGAAATCAGAAATTTCTGAACTTGAAAAGTTAAAAATTCGCTTGAAAAAAAAATGAAATTTTGAAAGAAATTATGTAAACATCTCAGTTTGAAAAGAGAAACAAATTTGAAAATAAAATGTAAGATTGTGCTCAGAAATTTTAGAAAAAATTAGACATTTTTCACTGATTTCTAAAAGATTTATGAAATTTGTTTTTCCTCGCAAACGTTTAATGTTTCAAATCAGAAATTTCCAAAAATTTTTCTAGAAAAATTAACCTCAAAATCTGAGACTTTACTAGCAAATTCTCTCATTTTCAAGCTCCTTGTTTTTTTTAAATTTTTGAGATTAATTAAATAAACGTTTTTAGTAAATTTTTGACTTTTCGGGCTCCAAAAATGTATTTTTTAAATAACTCTTTTTATCTAGCAAATGTTCAACTTTTCAATCTTAGAAATTTTTGTTTTAGAAAATTTCTGAGCTTAGTCACAAAATTTCAGACTTTTCTTTTTCTAGCCAATTGTCAAAAAGGACATTTCCTTTCCTTTTTGAGCGTTTTGGCAGAAATGTTCTCCTTCTGTTCTATCTAAAATGGCCCTGATTCTCGGTCGTAGTTCTTGAACTTTAGGGCTTTAGAGTCTCTCGGATCCGTCCGTCCCTGCAGGTCTGGAACGGATATTGATGGAGGGGAATCTGAGGAGATTGCTGCCCTGCAGGCGGTTCGCAAAGCAGCTAACAGATGCGTCGGGCGTTGTGAAACGACCGACCCAAACTGCCTGAACATCACGTCTCTGCTGCTGCTCTCAGCTCCTCCGGCCCGTTTGTTTGCTGCAGACTTGCAGGTGACAGCTGGTTGGTCTGGAAGAGAAGCGGAGATCTGGAGGATTGTGAAGGATGAGTCTTGGAGAAATTAAATTCTTGTTTGGATGAATTAGCGAGGCAGAGAGCAGGTCCTCAGGGAGGGGCTGCTGTTCATTTTTTCCGCCTGGCAGGAGAAACTAACCGGGAAATGTTTGCTGGCACCCCTGGAAGCATCGCAAAATAAATATGTAGCTTAATTTCACACTGAAAAATTAAGTTAGGTCCACCTTTAAATGGGCCCGCAGCACCACAGATCCTCCACCGTACTTAACAGTTGTGATAAGTTGCTTTTTCACCAATTTATTCCTCAATCTTAGATCTGAAAATAGAAAATGGTTCCAGTTAAAATCTCACATTATATTGAACTAACTGGCTCCCAAACAAGTGGTTGGCAAATGGTGTCTAAATCAATTCAGTTCAATTCAGTAACACTTCATTTACTAAGTGGGTGACTTCTAAAGCCAATAGAGGCAGTGAATTTTATTTAAGGGCATCGTTTCAATTAAATTAAATTCCCTAAGGGAAATAAAATGCTGTCACAAAACTTAATTTTTAAATATTTTCAGTTGTGATTCACGGTAGCAGTCAGTCTGCAAAAGATTCCCATGAGGCCTCTGACTGAAGCGTTAGCATGTGATAACAGCAGAAACGATATTCCCCAGTAAAACATCCTGAATGACACCATCAGTTGTTGGAAAGCACTACTAATCCTCCTCATTTGCTTTTGCTGCTTCTTTGTAAATCTCTACGTTTGGTTAGAAACTCAGGCAGAGAGACGTTGAGCAGGGGATATGATTCGCTCCCTTATAATTGATAGAGAAGATCTCTTCTCAGGTTTGGGGTCGTAGTTCAGGGATCTTTTAGTCTGCTGCTCCCAGTTGTTAAAACAATTACATTGTTTCCATGGTTACGCATTGTAGCAGATCATAACAGATGTCTGAAAGCCAAAAAGCAGAAGTAAAAATCCCTGGTACAAAGTTTAAAAAGAAAAGGTTGCTATGGAGATTTTTATTTATTTTTACCATCCAGCTCAATGAGCATGCTCACAAAAATAGTCACAATTAAGCAAGATTTGATAAGTAAAAATGTTCTTGTCACCATTTTCTGACTTCTTATGAAGATAAACATGCAGCTCGCTCTCTTGTCTTTCCTATTTTGAAGAGTATGATGTCATAATTTTACCCCAGGGGAAACAGGAAGTCATAATTTACTAATTAAAAATTTATGCAAACTCATAAGTTTCTACAAAAGCAAAGAATGAATAAAAATGCTTCAGTTGTGTTTGTTCTGAATTAATTGTCCCATCAATCAGTGGTTTTGCCAAATGTATATTTTTCCTGTTACATGCAATTAATTACACTAAATGTTGGATTTCCTCCTAAGATGCTTTATTGAATACTGAGTAATGGTGGCTTATTGAAAAATCTGTGATTTTCATGAACTGCGCAGCTAGATGGAAATATATTTTTCTGCAAAGTGAAAAAAAAAGATTGTTCGCCAATTCATGTAGAACGAGTTATTTCAGAATAATTCAGAGTGAGTGCACTTGCATTAAAGTAAACACTCTGCAGAAAAATGCTTTCACTTGTTGGCCAACACCTCTTTCAGCGCCGTGCTACATCACTGAGAGCTATTTGCATAAAACCTTCTGGGAGGTGAAGCAACGCAGAGCAACTGCGGGTCTCTGAGTGTGAATGCAAAGAGGAAAAACACGGCTAATCTTTTGCTAGCGCTGGGAAAGAGTTTGGGTCCAACTAGCAATGGGCGACAGGAAGTAAACAAAGTCTTGACAGGTCCAACTTGTTTTGTGACATCTGCAGGAGTTGGTCTTCCTTTTGTGGCTGCAGAGTATTTTAATTTCTCCAGTTATTACAAATGCTGATTTGTTTCAGCCTGCAGTCTGTTTTATTTGTTTCATTCTGAGACTCCATCACAGAGCAGCGCAGCATTGAGTTTATAAAACAAATCATGAATAATTTTTTTATACTGTTTTGCCAACAAAAAGCGTTCATGTTTAGATCAGTGTTTTTTTAATCAACATTATGAAGTAGCGCATTAGTATGGAAGAGGATTAGGACCAAAAGTATTCTCACTTTAATTTAGAAATCCTGACTTTAAATTCAGAATTCTGACTTAAATCTCTAAATTATAACTTGTTTTCTGACAATTTTGAATTAAATTAGAAAATTCAGACTTTTTGTGGGCACTTTAGACTTTAATCTTGAAATTAAACATTTTCTCAAAAATCAGACTTAAATCTCATAATTCAGATTTTTTTCTGACAATTTTGATTTTAGTCTCAAAATTCTGATTTTTCTCAATAATTAACTTAAAACTCAAAATTCTGACTTTAATCTCAAAATTCTGTAATGTCAATGACTTTTTCAAACAATTTTTACTTTATTCTCAAATTTCTGACTTTATTCTCATAATTCAGGTTTTTTCTCACTATTCTGACTTTAATCTCAAAATTCTGATGTTTAATCTCATAGATTAGACTTTCCCCCCCTCAGATTCAGAATTGTTTAAATTATATATGCACTATCAGGCACATCTGGTATTCAGATTCAAATCTACCAGGCAAATTTGAGACAGATTTTCACGTTAGATAAAATGTAGATTTACAAATCCTCTAACAAGAAATAAATGGTTGTGTGATTATTTGCTTATACTAACAACATAATTGACATAAACCTAAGAATGTTTGGTTACTTATTTGGATTTTGACATAGGTTGACACAGAAGTAGAATTCTGAGTTCAGTCAAAATTTTATGTAACCTTTTTTGCTGGCCCCAATTGTCTTCCATACCTAGCAAAGGTTTATGGAATCAGCAAAAGTCTACAATCGCCTCAGATGGTTTTTGTTTTTCCTGACAAGATCTAATGGGTTAAAGGTGAGATGGAAACATGTTTGGTGAATAAATTCTGATGTAGAAAACATTTCCAGTCCAAACCTTTATCTTGGAGGAAACAACATTTTTCTAAGTTGTGTCATCCATGCTAGTTTGCAACCTCTACTTCCTGTTACCAGCCATACATAATGTTAACATCTGATAAAATTACGCTATGTGTAGCCTGGGTGGTTCACTCCGAATACGCCTAACTCCCTTAAAAAAAAATTTTCTCCTTTTTTAGCAACGTTTTTTCAAAGTTTTTTCAAAATTCACATGATAATTGGAAGGGAATATAGAGCCTTATATTTATTTTATTTAGCAAAAACCAGACATCCTCCCCCCCCCTTTTTTTTTAGCAAAATAAGTTAAACTCTGTCCGACTGGATGGAAAACATCAATGACTCCCACAAATTGTTTGTTGGATTTATCTCTAGACTTTGACTAGGCCACTGATTTAAACAATTGAAGCTCTTGCTAGCTTTGTTTAGGATTGTCCTTCTGGAAGGTTTTCCTCATGGATGGTCATGCTCATCTGCCATCCTTCTTTGAATCCTCGGCCGCTGCTATGTTTCACTACTGTTTCCTACCAATTTTGCATGCAGGATCTTCTTCCTGTTCATGGATTTTGATTTTGGCCGTGTTTGCTTCTTTCTCAGCGATCTGAAGCAGAGTTTAACCATGATTTGCATTTCCTAGAGCATTCAGTTCGACTTCTTCCTTGCGTTTGATTCTGATGTGTTCATTTGTTTCTCGTCTCCATCTGTTTGTGGCAGACTCATTCATTAGGTGCAAAGTGAATCTGGCCATTTCCTTCCATTCTTGGACCAAATGAACACTCCTTTGTTGTGCTGTTTCTATAGCAGCGCCTCTTAGGAACAAGAGTCCTTGTATAGACTTCAAATCAGAAGTTCAGTTTTGTTTCATTTGGTCCGCACGTGTGTGTGTGTGTGTGTGTGCGTGTGTGTGTGTGTGTGCTCTGCCATGTGACAACATTTATAAAGCCTGCAAAGAAATTTTAAAAATTATCTGACATCTGTACATCGGTTGACTGCAGTGCTGCAGCGTTTCTTACTCAACAACATGAATATCTTCATGATTCCCTTTGCAGAATCACTTTTCCCAACATGAGAGAAACCATCTGTGGTGGGATTGTTTTGTTGATGTGACATTGGTAATGTTGGCTTCAACAGCCACTATGTGATTATGTCACTAATTTCTGTTGCCGTTTTTGATAAAACAGACGGCTCATCTTTCTTATAAGGAGAGACGTTCCTTTACCTCTTTCTCAAGTTTTCCAAAAGTTCGTTCATACCAGCCCTATTTAATCTGGTTTAATCTCCCAAATCATTTGTCTAGATAGTTTGGTTAGTTTGTGGAGGTATAAACGCAGAATCGACCAAACAAAGCAAAGACTCGTCTACCTAAAAACCTCGCTCTCAGTTCGGTTGAAGTGAATTCTGACACGGTTTTAAAGCATATGTGACCACCAAGCGGACTGGAGACTGTTCCAAAAGCAGGAAGTGAACTACATCGCAGGTCATTCTGGGTAAATACAGTTAAATACTACCTGTCAAGATAACAAATTTGGTGGATGATAAATTGTCCCACAAGTTATTGCAATAAACAACAATATTTCTAATTTTAGACCACTTTTAAGTAATATAATGGTAATGGTATAACTATACAATTACGCCTTCTTGGAGATCAATAATCTTTAATTTCTGATAAATATTGTTCTCTGGAACCGGAAGACATTTTAAATACCCAAAATAAATAAACAAAGCAACAAAGAAAGAAATATTGAAGTCTCTGTAAGCCTTTTGTCATCCAGTCTTCAGACAAAAGAGACACAAGAAAAATAATCAATTGTACAATTGAAAATTCTCAACCTTGTTTTAATTTATTCTGCAATTAACTGATTTATTATAACAGGGTTACAAAAAAGAAATCTTACAACTGCTAAAATTTAATGCTAATCCATTTTGTTTACATTTTGTGAAGAAGGAAGTTGCGCTCAGTGTCTTTTTTCAGAGGTTTTTGTGTCGTTTTCAGTATTTCTCAGTGCAGCGCCCCCACAGGCGAGGAGGGGAACGGGTTTTTTAAAGGGTTTGGTTTGTTTGACACGGTGCAATGTGAAAGAAAACCACACCAACAAAATGCAACAAATGATTTAACTTTGGTCCCCAATCAAACTGATTCTACTGTGAACTATCAGAAGTAAAAACACTCATTTTCAAATTTTCCTTCCACTCGATTATTATGCAGAACGTTGTGACAGTCTGTCACATAAAATCTCAATGAAACCAATTGGGTTTGTATTTGACAAAACCTAAACAGGCAATATAAAAGCCAAAGCAGAGACATGTAAATCACCCAGATCACTGCGATGTTGACGGTGCAGGTGGGTTACAGCTCAGCTGCTCCTCCTCATGTATACAGAAAAAGCTTCCAGAGATTAAAATTGCTATTTGTTCAAAAGATATAAATAAATCTGCAGTACTACAATAGGATTTGATGAGTCCTGAACAGCGAGCACGGAAACAGATTTAGCTGAATCAGCCGTGGTTGGAAATAGCAGTAGCACGGATTAAATACATCCTGCTCTCTTGCCAATAAGATTGACGTAACGCGCAGAATCCGTGTTGCTCAGAGCTTTGCAGCTCATCCCTCTGGCCAGCTGGGTGACTTCCCTCCATTTCTATTTTTTTATTTGAACATCCACCAGAACTCTACCTGTATCAATCATGTTGGTGGCTTTTTATATGAAAGTCTTCATGGAGGTAGTAAATGAGCTCTGGTATTGACGCGTCTCAAGGTCAGTGATATATCTTAAAAATAAATGTATCCTTTCACACCAATCCAATTTTAATTGATTTTTTCCTTGCTTTCTTGTCTAGAAATGAAATTGCAAACAACAATTTCATTTGCAATTTCATACAACTTCTTTGAGTTGTATGATGACGTATTAGTGACACGCTACAATAGTTTTTGTAAGGAGGATATAGTCATAATATTAGCAGAATATAGATGCAATTTTACCAGAAAAAAATCTTAAAATTAGAAAAAAAATTGTTTTAATGAGAAAACAGCTTTGATAAAGTTATCAAGATCTCATATGTGCATATTTTTTCTTCAAAATGCAGTAGTTGCTCGGTCAGTTCTATAGAAGTGAGTATTAGAATCATATTAATTTTGAGGATAAAGTCCCAATATTATGAGAATATAGTCGTAATGTGAATTTACTGCTCTCAATAAATTCAACTCAGAAAATTTCTAAAAGTAAAAAAATGTGATTTTTGAAACTCTTTTTTCTAAAAAAAAAAAATTTTTTTTTTAAATCTGACAATCTGAAAATTTCAGATTTTTGTTGCAAATTTCTGACTTTTTAAACTTAGAAATTTTCAGATTTCTTTCAGAAACTTTTCTGAAATTAATCTAAACATTTTTGACATTTTAGTTGCAAATTTCTGAGTTTTTAAACTTCTACATTTCCATGTTTCTCTTGAAAAAATTACATGATTAACATCAACATTTCTGTTTTATTTTCTAGCAAATTTCTGACTTTTTAAACTCATAAATTTTCAAGTTTTTTTCTGGAAAATTTATGTTATTAATCTCAACATCTCTGGGGTTTTTTTTTTAGCAAATATTTGACTTTTTAGACGCAGAAATTTCCCAGTTTTTTCTAGAAAATTGCTGAGATTAATCTCAAATTTTGAATGTACTCCTCCATTTTTTCCTATCTGCAGTGGCCTTGGTACACGGTTGTACAAATCTAGCAGCAAACCTTTTGCACTGAAAACAAGCTCGGAGGTTGTATAAAGGGCTACAAACACGTAGGTCAGAAAGCAATGCTGTTAGGGCAAAAAAAGAAAAAAAAAACATTGAAAGCGAAGAAGGCGAGTTGCAATGAAAGCTCTATATATTCAGCAGGGAGAATAAAATTAAAAGTGCCACAGCATTACCATACTACAATCTCTATTTTGCAGCGCTAACACCCACTATATGCTCCCTTTCCCTGTTGTTGCTCCTGCATTAGTATGGGCTGTCGCGCCGCCACATATATTAGTGTGGGCTGTCAGCTGAAACCCCTAACAGCCAGCCAGAGAGGGACCAGTTGAATGGTAATGCAGACACAGATAGCAGCAGCGGCGTTGGCTGGAGTGTCATCTCTGTGGTTGGTTATAAAACACACATGCTCCTCTTTTTCCCGTCACTCGGATGTAACGAGGCTCTGCGGCGCCGGCTCCGCTGCTGCACACTTGATGCCCATCTGTTGACGCACTACTTTGTACTATCCGACACATTAAAGGCGTGCCTCTGTTATAAATCACATTATTTACACTCCCACTAATAGCCGGTAAAGACAGAAAATGCAGGAGAAATAATTTTTGCCCCATAGTTTTGGCGCCCACTCTAGCACAGCGCCCAATTGTCTTTTGACATAAGCTGTTTTGATCACAAACTTTAGTTATACACATAAATGTCACCTTGTGAAACTAACTGAAGGTAACTCACGTCTTCAAACCAGACGACGTTAATATTTTGGATCCACACTTCAAAAACACAAAATCTTACCAAGTATTTTTGGTCTACTTTCTAGCAAATATCTTAGCACACTTAAAATAAGACAAAAACAAACGTCCAGGTAACTTTTCAGCAAAATATGGGATCTTGTTTTCAGTAAATAATTCCTTAATGTTAATTTTAAAAAAAGTACTGGTTTCACTGGCAGATTATGTCACTTGTAACATGGGAAAAATGTCTTGTTAAAACTGCTAAAAGTAGCTTTTCATCAATATTAAGAAATTATTGACTTAAAACTAGCTCCTGTTTTTCTACAAAGTTACTTTTGAGATTGTTTTGTCTTATTTCTAATGTAATAAGATATCATTTGGTAAGATTTTGTGTTTTTGAAGTATTTACAGTTTTGGAAACAAAAAAATTGTCAGTTATAAACGATTTTAGAGTGTCTTAAGTATTAATTTATTTTAGCCCCCACAAATAAAGAACTATAATCTTTTTCCCCATTGAATTTTCTTCTAATCTTTAGTTGAAACAGTGTAATTTTAATGTACAGTCATATTTAATAAATTAGAACATGAAGTCAATTTGTCTGATTAAACATACCTTTTGAAAATTGCTGTTTTTATTGGTACAATGTAATTTTAAATGTCATGTTTTTTGTAGAAAATCATCATAATTCATAAAATTAAAGAGTTTCAAATGTTTATATGTGTAAAAAATATTAAATGGGTCTGTATATTAATGCTAATGTAATGAGATCACATAAATTTACCGGTTTTTTTTGTTTGTTTGTTTTTTTACAGTAAAAACCAGAATTAGTTTTTATTCAGGTTAATAAACTAACCTGTTAGTTTACTTAACTAACAGGTTAAATAAACCTTCTAGTTTATATAAACAGGTTAGTTAAATAAACTAACCTGTTTATTTAGTTTATAGTTGTTCAGAGGCACCAACCATCAGGTATTTTTTTGTTTTCTGTCACTGAAAACAGTCAGTTACTTTCCAAGTAACTGACTTTTAGTCTTGTTTTGGGGGATTTTTAGTTTTTAAACAAACAGGGCATTTATTTGCTGTCAGGCTGCAGCTCAGGCTTTGTTAAGCTGCCGGGCGTCGGCTGTTCTGATGGCAGGATGCTAATGAAAAAACATAAAGACCGCTTCACAGAGTGAATTAGGATGTCTCCTGGCTGACAGGCTCTCGCTTCATTCTCGTCTTTTCTGTGTGTGTGTTTGCTATGCTTATGAAGGAAAGCAAAGCCTTGACAGTGATGAATGAGTCCAAAAATGTCGGCGCTACACTCCGGCGCCTGATGATGCGGAGCGGACGATGATCACTGCCGTTATTGTCGGGATCAGCAAAGTAAATAGACGGTGGCTCAAAGCAAACCGCTAGAAAACTTTTCCCGCTCCTTTTCCCCTTTGGAAGCGGTCCCACAAAGACGCGCTTTCATTTTGTTTGTCTTAATATTTAAAGACGCAGCATGTGCGACCTCAGTCATTCATAGAACAGCAACCCGTTCATTAATGGTCTCTCAAGGCTGAAGCAGCTTCTGTGCCGATGAATAGCAGCAGAAGAGTTTGAAATAAGGTTTTGTGATCAGATTTTAACTGCTGTATATATCAGTTTTCACACCAGCGCCATTTAATCCGCCGCTTTAATCAAATTCTAGTTCGTTTGCTTAGAAAGTTCAGTTTGTTTGTAGAGGTGTGAAAAAAAGTGAACTCTGGTCCACCTAAAAGCCTCGATCTCAGTTTGTTTGAAGTGAATTCTGGTGCCAGGCGGACCAGAAAGCAGGAAGTGAGCTACAGAGCAGTGCATCCTGGGTAAATACAACCAAAACAAACAAACTAATCTAGCACTAGCGGGAAAAAATATTGGTGGTTTTTTCCTGAAGACAAAACGGAAATACTACAACCGCTAAAATCTGAAGCTACTCCATTTTTATTCCCATTTTGTCTAGAAAGAAGTCGAGATCAGTGTCTTCTTTAGAAGTTTACATGTCGTTTCCTCCGGTGGTTCTTGTGCAGCGCCCCCACAGGCGAGGAGGGGAACAGGTTTTTAAAAGGTTAGGGTCATTTTATTTTGCAGCAGCTGAAAATGTTACAAATGTTGCGATTTTGGTTGCAAGACTTAGTCCCACCAAATTAGTTAGAGTTAATTTCTCAAGTTAGAGTACTTAGGAAATGACTTTCCTTCCCTTTTTAGGTGTAACTATAGCTAAAAGTGACAAAGGTTTTACTAAACATCCTACACAAGTATGTCACAAAGTCGTGTTACAGTCACAACCTTGATTTGTTTTTTTTTTTTAACTTAACTTAATGTGGACGCTAACACGAAGTAATGCATCATTTTGAGTTGGAAAATAAGCTTTACATTGTATTTGTGGCAGGAATTGTGTATTTTTCCCGCCTTTTTAATTGAATCCCCTTAAATAAGCCGAGTCTATCAATAACTATATTATTTTTATTTTAAAAAGACAATTGCTCAATGTAACTCGGTTTCATTTTAAACCACTTTCCAAGTAACTGAAGCTTAAGGAGCAAACAAAACAAATACAAGCAAAAACAGTCAGGACAAAAGGTAAAAAAAATATATTAAATTAAGATTAATTTGATAATTAAATTCAGCTGTTCAGAGGAATTAAAAAAGATGCATGAGGCGAGTAGAAAGTATTTTTAAATGTTTAATTAGAGAGTCTAAAATACACAGACACTTGTAGTTGTATTGGGAAATCCCCCAAAAATGTAAATTTTTGCAGGATTTGTCCTTGAGAATTGAATCTGTTCACCTCAAACATCCAGTCAGAATGTAAAGAGTGGAAAAGATCAGAGTTTGAGTCTAACAGGGTCTTGCCACTTCAATTAGCCTAAGTTAAGAGTTTAACCTTCATCACATGCTCGGCGCCTTAACGCTTAATGAGTGATGTTTTGCTTCTCAGCAATGTACATTAGCGTGTGACGTTTTCAGACATCTGAGTGAGCCGGGTTGTTGCTGCCAAGTCCTTGGAAGTCGGTAACGAGACTTCCCACGGTGCCAAAACGAAACGGTCTCTTTCCATTAGAGTTTTACCTCCAGAGACTTGAAAACACTGGATGTGGGGAAACGGAGGAAGAGGTCGCAAGTCAGCAGAACTTTAATTCTTTTTTTTTTACTTTCCCTTTAACTTCTAGACATTATTTCAGTTGGGAATGTGATTTACGGACGAGGAGACAGAGGAAGGCTGGGCGGTGTCAGTGGATTTAGTTGGTTCCACTGTTTGACTTCTGCGTCTCACTTTTAAGGGAGTTTATTTTCCAACAATTGAAAAAGTAAAATAATTTACAGAAGATATCAGAAGTTGGTTGAGCTAGGGATTTTTTATAGGGATGATTTTAAAACCTTTAATTTCTTTTGATTTGTCTCTAATTTTATGGTTAAAAGATGGTAACTCCTGGATTAAATAAAATGTGCCTGGGCAGATAAAGGTTTTAGATGAACATGAGGGAGGTTTTAATTGTAAAAACTTACAGAAACTGCACAATGAGAGCAGGATAAAGAGGAAAACGAGGAAAATGCCACTGAATGCAGGCGAGTTAATCAAGAAACTACAGGGCTGTGGAGGAGAGCAAACAGGCAGATTGATGCACAAAGAAACTACAAACCAACACGGAAAGACTAAAGCTGACCTGAGAAAACTGAATCCAAATGCAAAAATGAGCAGAACACAAGAACAAACAAAGAAACTAAATGTAAAGGAAAGAACTGGTATGGCAAGCTCTTTCTAGCAACAATGATCCAAATATGGCAAGACCTAAAGAAAATATTCAAAACAAAAGCACAATAATGAAAGTCAGGAGGCAAACTTCTGATAATATGCTAATTTTTTTTTTAACGCTTTAGTGTTTTGCTAATTTTGAAAATGTTTAGCGTACTTAGCTTCCCACAGATTAAAAATGCTAAAGTGCTAATTTACTTCATTGGTTTGTAAACGTTCAGTTGAATAAAATCAACATCTATATGGACGTTTTGGTCTATTTTTTGGATATCATTTTTTTCCATATTATATCTTTATTTGTTTTATAACTTGTAATATGGAAAAGGGTTGCACAGTGGCGCAGTTGGTAGCACTGTTGCCTTGCAGCAAGAAGGTCCTGGGTTCAATTTCCGGCCCGGGGTCTTTCTGCACAGAGTTTGCATGTTCTCCCTGTGCATGTGTGGGTTCTTTCCAGGTTCTCTGGCTTCCTCCCACTTAAAACATGCTTCTATGTCTTGCTGAAATTATATTAGAAGTTAGTTTTGTCTTTTTTCAGGTGTACTGAGGTATTTGCACTAGAGACTAGACCAAAAATACTTGATGAGATTTTGTTTTTTGTTGCAGCGCACTTGGAGCTCCTCAGAGCTTCTGACCACAAATCTTAATTTTCACAATGTTACTTCACTTCTTTTAGGTTTCTCCTCTCTTTTATCCTCCAGGATCCAACCTCGCCTGAACATTTTTCCAAATTTCCGTCGAGTCAGCTCCTTGTAGATTTGTAACAGGATTGCGCTGGCATGAGAGCTGGGATGAGGGATAAATGCTGGTACAGATCGGGGACTCGGGTTCAGGTCCGTGTACAACCCCTCAATTCATTACACTGGCATAGTTCGACCTTTTCATGGCAGGGCCCTTGTGTCCGTGAACGTTTCCCCCCTTCCTTCCGCCTCGCTCTTTCCCTCCTTCGCTCTCCGTCTGACCTGTTCTTCAGAGCAAAGTGCCAGGCGCTTTACCCGGAGATTTGTCCAATTAGGAGGAGCTCTGAGATCATTATGGAGAAAGGCCTCTTATGCTCGTCTCTTGACTCTCTTTCCTGTTTACGTCTCTCGTATTCCTTCAGTAAGTACCGGCCTTCTGTCATTCTTCACTTTAACCTCTTTTTGGTCCACATTTTCTCCGCTTCTCTGCCCCTTTTTTGCTCCGATGCCACAAATATACAGCTTTGCATTATTTCATGTAGTAACTAGTTAAATCTACTCAACTACATTAAACAGTTTTTAGCTTATAGGAGTATTTTTTTTCTACTTTTTACTTTTACTTGAGTAATTTTATGATGAAGTAATTCTATTCTTACTTTTCTTTCTGGATTTCCTGCCCACTGAATGAAAAACAAACATGTTTTAACCAAAACAATTCACCAGACACAGACACACACCTGCAGTTTTTGGAGTTTCATAAGTTTTTTATTGAAAGACACTGATTTGGCAAAAATACTTTTGCCTTATTTTGTTGTTTTTTTTTGTTACTTATATGAATTGTTGTCATTTTGGTGCCTCAAATACCAAAATTTCCACTGAACTGATTGAACTAAAAGTCAGAAAATGGCTATGGGATGTAATTACTTTTTTATACAACATCAGGTCTGTTTATGCAACTTTTATTTTGGCTTTCATCCTTTGAAAACCACATTTTATTTTTACTTGAATTAAAATGTAATGATCTAAACATTCAAGTGTAACCAAAAAGCAGAAAAAGGAGAAATCTGTAAGTGGGTAAATCGTTTGTACAAATGCGGGTTTTGTAATAGTTTCATCAATCTAACTATTAACTGGCTCTAATATCGGTTTTGTCCACAGTAATGTAAATATGTTCTTCACATTGCCTTAATCAGACCACAGTTTCACTCGGCGCTGGATCTGCTTGCTTGGTTTTGGTGCTTTCTGTTTCTCTGGGCTCTCCATCGACACATCTACCACAGGTCATCGGGGAGGGAAACTGGCTAGGCACTTCATCAAACCTTTTCTGCCCGCGTGTCGAAGGTCTCTGAAGGACTGTGTGGACCTTGTTGTGTCTCTCCAGAGCCCTACAGCCGCTAATTGTGGCAAAGCTCTTTGGTTCCTAATGAACAGATGAGGGAATCGTAGAAGAGGAGCGGGTATATAAAGGCTTTCGATGATATAGAGTACCCTTCAAAGCCAGTTAAACCAGGAGGTTAGTTCCTTTATTTCTGTCGTACACTGAAACGGCTTCAGTTATTCCCATTTATTTACACCTAAACCAGGACCGACGTCCTGATATTGATGTAGCAAATTACATCGCTGTAAATGTTGCAGCTGTTTACTTTGAATTGGTTTCTATGTTATATTGCTGCTCGAAATCCTTTTTAATAATTTTATTGCTGTTGCATCACAGAACAAAGTAATTTAAACCAGAAAGTGGCTCCAGTAAATCACAGTTTCTCTACTATAACCTGTAAGCTCTGCCTCTGTTGCAGAAGGTTGCTAGTTTGATTCCAGCTTCCTCCCTCAACTAAGTTTATTTTACTTATCGACTCAGAAAATCTGTGGTATAACTACCCAACTATCCAAATCTGTAAAACAAATTAAATATCACCTTTAATGTTGGAAATAATTAATTAACTTACAATTATTTGGTTTTTAAGAAAGTAGTCGATTGACTTTAGATCAGCTAATTAAACTAATGATGAATGACTTTAGGAGTAAAAGTACTCTTATTATTTGGACTGTAATTAGAAACATAATTAACTGAGAGAAGAATTTTCTATTTCAGTCAAAACACAGAAAGGAAAGTAAATGGAAAGTATTAAATAATTAAATTTAGTACCTTTACTTAGTTACTTAAGCAGAAGATGAGTAAATTTCTTAAATACAAAGAAAACAAATGAACAATGTATTTAACTTCACTTTTTGTTGTTCAATTAGAGACAATTCAGCACAAATTTAATCTCAGGTCACTTTCTAAGACAAGTAAATCCAACTTATACACAATCAAATTCAAAACAAATCAGTTCAGTTCATTGTTCATCTAATAAAATAATAATTGTTTTCTGTATTTTAGCAGTTATGAAGTGAAACCTTAAACTGCGGCCGCGCCAGTTACTCAGCAAGTCGTTGCTAGGTAACCAAAGAGCGAGTGAGTTGTTGCTAGGTAACCAAAGAGCGAGTGAGTAAGTCGATTCCACCAACCTTGCTTAGCTAGCCTTAATAGTTCAGTGAATAACTATTATTGAGAAATCTATCAGACGTATCATTGATATAGATTATAGATTTATTGTCCGGCCCTATGACTAATTTATGGGGGCTGGAAGCAGCTGAATGGCTCACTTTTTTAAACTTTAAAATAAATTTGAGAACAATGTCTAATCCTATAAATCCATCAGAAAACGTCAGGCAGATTTACATTAAATTATAAAGTCCAAAGTTCGTCTAATTAGGGATGCAGAGAGGGGTAGAAAGTTGTTTCTGTTACTCAGCCAAAACAAACTGCTTGGTTTAACATTATCTTTAAGAAAAGTATAAACAAATAAAAATGCACATGTTTCTTCACTAAAGTAATTACTGACCCCAGGATCTGCCCTTTGTACCTCTGGTGTCGCTGTTTTTTGCGTTCATCTTTTCTTGTAACCTTGACATGGTGAAGGCGGTCCTGCCTCGCTCTATAAGGGTAGCTCTTACAGAGGTAATAAAAAATACAGGAGTTAGCGCCGTCCCTCGTGGCCCCCTGCAAATATAAAGGAGCCGAACGCTGTGAAGATTCAAAGGTACAGGAAGCCTGCAGGCCAGAGAAGAGTCGGGCATACCCAGGGGTGTGATGAATGGATTCCTTTCTGCTTGTGTGGTGGCCCACTGCTGCCCAAGGCTGGGGAAAAGACTCAGCCTGAAACTTGTTTGTCATTTTCTGCCTTGGGAGTTCAAACTCAGGGGGCTATTTTTCTATCCATTTATGTATCTTCTTATGTGTATATAATGGAAATCATTGTTTTGGAGACAGCAGGGGGAAAAAAAGTCAGCATTTCTATCTCTGCAGTGGTCAGGAGAATCAAGTTTTTATTCCCTGCTCTTATTTTCTAGAGGAGTTTGAAAGATGAGAGTTTTTCCTTTCTGCTGTTGGAGGCTCATGTGTTGCACATACAGGACTACGGATTCCTCTGGGTGTTTTGTCTCATCCTATCACGCATGTATGCTAATTTCACTTGCCTCAGGTGTAGTTTTTAACATAACTTAAAGAGGACCTACTGTGGAAAATTTTGATTTTTCATGTTTTTGTACTTTCATTTGAGTCTCAACAGCTTCTAAAAACATCCTAAGCAATTAAAAATATATATATATTTTTGGAAATAAGTTAATGATTTCTGGCGTCTGGAAAATTACCTGTTTTAAAAATAGTCTGAATATGATGTCACAAATTAGCAGGCACTGCCCAGCGAAGCCCAGCCCGTTACCTAGCAACCCCTGCTAAGCCCGGCCTGTCACCTAGCAACCCAAGCGGAACTCAAGCATGATTGGTCAGCAATTTTTACTACTGCACAACGGCTGCTGTAACAGACGAGCTTTTGGTTGTTGACTTACTCCTCAGAAACTACTTGCTGCATTCTAGTTGGATGAGCAGGAGGCTCTACTGGTGCTTTTCAAAGATGTAAGGTTGTATAATTGTGCCTCTCCTTGCAGGCAGCTTCTTTGGATTTAAAGTAACAAGTGGCCCTAAAAATCTCATTCTGAAAGGAGCTCAAAATAGGAATAACTGAATACTAAAATCTGATTAGCTAAGAATGATTTTCTGCCAAAAAATTGCAATGAACATGTTTTGTGTAGCCCACAGAGTCATCCTAACCTGTTCAGGGAAGCATAATACGTCACCTTTAAGACTAGATGTGTTTCAGGCAACGATCCGATTTGCCAAGTGCTGTTTGAGAGTCTTTGTCTCTACTACTGTTACAACGCAATTACATTTACTCCGGTCAAAGCCACGCTTCAAGGTCAGTCACGACAAGCAGGGATTTAGAGTCGATGCTTAGCACGGAACAAGTTAAACATTGTGGTTTTACACAAATAAATACGCTCCCTGAGGCTTGTACAAATCAAGGTCACGCTGTCTCATGTGGGGCTTGTTGGTGGAGGAGGGAAGAAAGCTCTGACATTAACCGTCATCTAATTTTTATACCTGAAAATGACAGATTTCACAAAGACCTCAGCTTCTTAGAAACCTCCGCAAATGGGTTACTTAAACATAATGATCAGGAAGATAAAGAAAGGTTAAGCAGGTTTAAATCCATTGTTTGTGTTGTGGAGTTGCAATTAACGATTATGTTAGTTATCAATTAATCGATTATTCTGATGATTAATTGGATAAAAAATGTCACATTCTGCAGATTTTTTACTTAGGCCTACTTTACAGAATATTATAAATACATTAAAAGATATAAAGAAACAAATTGTTTCTTTAAATAAGAAAACAAAGTTGATTTAATCGATTTTTCTGACAAATGTTTTTACATTTTTTGGTAAATTCTGCAGATTTCTCATTGAAGTCTTTTTGAATAATATTAGAAAAACATTAAAATATGCAAATAAACCAATACTTTATTTTTTAAAATAAGAAAGTAAACAGTTCTTGCCTAAATTGCAATAACAGCATTCCTTTAATCGATGATTCTGATGATTATTCGATTAATCGGAAAAATGGTGAGTTCTGCAGATTTCTCATTTAATTTGGATTAATCCATTAATAACTGTATGGTAAAAATTGATTAATAAGTTGTTTTTTTTAACAGAATTTGAACAAAGTGAAGCTAAAACTGCCAACGTTTTGAATAAAGACAACATTTTTATCTTAAATGCAAAATGTATATTTTTGGAATGGTTTTAACCTAATAACTGTTCTGATTATGTTGTCCTTTCAGCAATTTGCATTTTTCAGTGACTCTGTGCTCCACTGAACAACTAATCTACAGTGAACCCATTGTATAATAATTGTAAAAAAATAAAGGTTACTACTTTGCGATCACAGGTTCGTTTTGGAACCCATGAAAAACGAGGGTTCACTGTATGCCACTTATCGATTAATCACGATTAATCGTTTCAGCCCTAGTCAAATCTAAGGATTATTTGCTGTCTGTTGCAAGTTCTGCATAATTTTAGAGATAAAAAAAAGCAGCTGACACAGAAATGAGTACCTTCCCAAAATGAGCCATAGACAACTGAATAATAGAGCAACTCCCTCATTACTAAAGCTAGATGTATAATTTATAAGCACACAAACTTTGATGAACATATAGCGAGCTTTAAAGCGTTGGCCTTCTTGGAACAGATTTTGTGACATCTGATTCTTCAAACGCCCACCACCTTAGAGTACCACTCCTTAATCCCCATCATTATCCTCAACCTGGAAGCAGTGAAGTGGCGGTAAATTATGCCTCGCTGTCAGCCGCCGTCATAAAGCTCTTTTCAGCTGACGCCAGCGTGACAAGCCGGGCTGTAAGTACCGAGCGTCAGACCAGGGTGAGAGCTTTTTTCATTGCTCTCCCATATATCTGTCTTTTTCTCTTTTCCGACATGTTTCAGAAAATACATTTTCAAATCGCAGGGTTACCCGATTTAATTAATTCTATTTGGGCCTGAGATGCAATTTTAATTTAGGTTTTGCTTTAAGAAAAGTAAAATACAATGCTAAGCACTGGAAATCTAATTTTTTATAAGCTCAGGCAAAGATCTGCGAGTTTCTACCAACAACATAAATGTGAAAAAATAAAAGAATAAAAACTTGTGCAGCGCCACGGAAAAAGGTAGAGTTTATAAATTTGTGCTATATTAAATTTAAAAAATTTTTTATTTTAGAACATTTAGAAAATGTTTTTCTATTTTTTCATTTTAGAACAAGAATAATAAAAAATATAAATAATAAAAAACATATTTTTTTAAACTGATGACAGAGTGAGCCGTTTCCATAATTATGGAAAAACAATAAACATAGGATCCACAGTTTAAAATATAAAACACAAAACCATTAAATTAAAGCCACTGTACCATTGGTAACCTTCTGTTGTAGATATTCAATACAGATATTGCATAAAAACGTACAAAAAGAGCTAGAAACATCCCTTACATGTGCTTTATTAGTTAAAAACATTTTCAATTTAGTTAATAGCGGAGGAACCAAATATTCATCCACTTGTTGGTGGAACCAGTGTAATTTTAAAATAAAAATATTATCATATATCGCAATAACTTCCAACAAAATCTATCATGACATGCCTAGTCTGAACTATTTAAGATATTTTTAACATTTATTCCTTACCAATTATAGGATTCTTCCTGCTCAACAATGTTGTTAATCTTAAGAAATATTTTAAAGGCTTTTGCTGGTAAATTACAACATTTATTGATCCTTACGTCTTACTTTCCCTTCTGATTTAAACTCTAACTTTATAGAAAAGTGTCCACAAAGCAAACACTGATGTGAACATTTTTCCTGACAAACCGGAACCATTACAGGCATCTCAGGTGGATTAACAAGCAATACATTGAATATATTCAAGATTTTTACCATTCTCCAGTCGACGGTAGGGATTATAGGATAATGCATTTTCCTGTATTCACACCAAAAAGCTCAGATGCTTCATAACTTCTGCTTTATCTTTTATCCACCATTCTGGCTCTGTGTGTTCTCCAGTTGCAGTTATGTAAGAGACCCAAAGCAGGTGTTGCAGAGAGATTGCATTTTTTATTTTTATTTTTTTCCCCTATAATCTATTTCTGGGCGCAGGTGGACAGTAAAAGTCTCACATTAACACACTTCCGTCAGTCAGGCGTTCAGGTGTTTCTGCTCTGCCAGGAAAGTCTGAGCATGTTTAGTGGAGAATTAGTGTTTCTAACGCGTTAGAATCGTGTCTGCTGATAAATGCCAAGTCTAAGGTAGTAGGTAATTTGATTTTAAATGCATACATGCTCTGTGAAAGGAATCTCTTCTACCAGGGGATTCAAGATGGAGATCTGAGATTTTCCTGCAGTTTGTTCAGCATCTTGATTTCCTGCTGCATTAGGAAGAAAGAAAAGATTCACATAGAGTTTATATTTACAGAAACTTTAAAATGTTTTCTAATTATGGACCATATTGTTGTTTTTCTCAATTATACTTTATTGGAACCTTATTTGGAAAACCAACACATAACAGAAAAAAGGGGCTGAATAAAAGTGAGAGCTAATTTTTTAAAAATTAATTAAATAATTAAAATAATATTAATCATCATTCTGATTTTTTAAAGGTCACTTTTGTTAACAGAGAGATCATAACCCATTTTGTTTAAGGTATTGGTTGTTAGTCAGGTTGGTTTTTACCATTTTATTTGTTCATTTTGATTGTCGTGTTTTACTTTGGATATTTAAAATAACTCCCAGTTCCTGTATGGAGTGTCCTTTACAAAATTAAAGTTTATTGGAGGGAGTGACCCTGCATTATATCACTTGAAAATAGTCTGAAAACCTTTTTTAATTTAACAATTTTTATTGTTGTTAATCATAATAAGTGCTGAGACAATTTATTGTCCAGCAAAATGTGTTATGGTCACACGCTTTGTGATGGACTCATACAACAACATTAATATGGTATTGAAGTTTAATGTGTCGCGATAAAATGTAAACAATACGAATTCTTTCACAAGCCACTGTTTTAATGGATTGACTGCGAATATTTATTGCAAACTGACAAAACAGAAAAGTATGGAAGATAATTAAGGTCACAAAAAACCCCCCCAAAAATTCTGACTTTAGTTTCAAAATTCTTACTTTTTTCTCAGAAATCTGACTTTAAACTCCAAATTTTAATTCAATGCCAAAATCCAAATAAATAGCCAAACATTCTTGGTGTATGTCAATTATGCTGTTACAATATAAAAAGCATCACATAACTGTTTATTCCTTGTCATATGATGAGAAAACCTGCATTTTATTCTCACTGAAAGCCTTTACCAAATTTATTTGGTAGATTTGAGTTTTAAGACTTGATTTGCCTGATGGTGTAGAAACAACATTTCTGAATCCTGAGTTTAAAGTCAGATTTTTCTTTCAGTGGCCCAAACATCTTTGGTAGAAAATCTGTAATAGTCCAACATTTAACCAACATGCGTACATTTGTGTGAAAGCGCAGCAAATTAATGGTCAAGAAAGCTTTTAAGAAGGGTGTTCAGCTGCTGAAATAACAGATTATTATTACTGAAACAGCGACCCACTCAACAAAAAAATATACAAGAGATATAGGAAATGGTTGAATCCTTTTAGATCTAAAGTCAAGGAAGACATGAGAGAGTTATTGTGGAAGTGATGGAGGAAGGGGAAATAGCTGGAGATAGAAGCAAGGGCGAATAAAAGACGGGACTGAAAGAGGAGGAACGGAGCGAGATACTGAACTCTGCTGCATGGAAAGGAACAGAAAAGAAGCACGAAGGAGCAATGGCAAGAATTTACAAGGGCTGGAAAAAGGAGCTGGAATCCCAGATAAAAGCCAGTGATGCAGATTTGATAGTGTGGCTGTGAAAGAGATGGAGTGCATTAGGGAACAAAACCATGAAAGATGCATCAAAGAGCGGACCGTTCAAGCTACTGGGGGTTGAGGAAGAGTAGAAAGGGTCACTTGAAAGGACTTTTCTACAACAAAAGAGATTAATGTAAAATGAAGAAGAGACAGAATAAAGAGAAAATGTGTGGGATTTTTAGCCAGCCCAGAGGAGTTATTGCTGGATTAGTGTGACAGGAGGAAGAAGAAATTGAATATGTTTAAAGGAGACTTTGAAAGTTCAGGCGGAAAGGTGAGGCCAGGTTTGTCTCGGTCCTTTCTTGAAAATAACTTCTGACATACTTAAACCGTAGCTGCGTTTCCATTACAAATGTGCGTAAAGCTTTGTCAGTATTTCACTAACTGTGAAAATAAAAACACAGTTTCGCAATTGCGGTGTTTCCATTAAATGAGATTGAAATAATTAACGTCACACGTGAACAAGTTTGTTCATGCGATAAATTATTAAAAAACATGTGCGGCTTCATCCTCCGACTACTTCCTGTTGCCTTCTTCTTCGTGGTTTTTGCCAGTGGTAACATCTGGCTATTGATCATGTGACTTGCGCGTTGTGAAAAAAGTGTTTCCATTGCAGTTTTTTGAAATGAACTAATCTCATCCCAGCACCAAAACGTCTTATCAAAAACGAAATTGGCGTCTTCCCATTATATTTATTTTTGGTCAATGGAAAAGCAGCTGTTGAAATTAGCCTGTCCAGCATGGACTAATGGAGGGAGGAAGAAGGAAGGAGTAGCAGCAGAAAAAGGATACAGAGAGGGGGTGCAGGCATAAACCGAGGTCATTATTCTGTCCATTTCTGTCTGCCGTGGATTGATCCACAAATGGGACACACACACACACACACACACAGACACACACAGACACACACACATGCACACCATGTTTGCAGGGACTTTCCATTTACTTCCATTCATTTCTACAGGCTAAACCTTACCCTTACTCTTATCCTAACCCCACCCATTACATGCCTAACCCTAACCAAAACTCAATTCACACCTTTGTCCTAAATCTGACCCTTGACCCAAAAACAGCATTTCCCCTTGTGGGGACCAGGCCTCAGTCCCCACAAGAAGCAGTGGGTCCCCACAACGTAGATAGTGTCAGGACAATGGTCCCCACAAGGTATTAGAAACAAACGCACCCCCACACACACACCCACACACACACACACACACACACGCGCACACACACACACACACACACACACACACAGAGGGGATAATAGGTGCTGAACCCTTCATTGATTTAATTGGGTTTCTATCTCATCCTGAGTTGGTTTGTAGTTTACGAGTATCCAGCACACACATACAAATTTGTATTAACTTCTATTTTAAGGAGAACTGAAGAGTTTTTAAGATAAAATCAGAATCAGAAGATACTTTATTAAACTCCCAAGGGGAAATTCCTTATTTGCTGACAAGCTACTCCCATCCAAAGTGTTAAATATTAGCAGTTATAAATAAATCCAACAGTCAGATTAAAGTTATGCGTCCAGGTAGCACAAACCACTGAACACTCAATTTATCATTTGCCTCACAACTAGCAAGCTAAATACTCTGGTAGCACACCCAAGCTCCAGATTCTGGTACAATTTATTGGTTAAAAGACATTTTATTATTGGTATAAAAATGCATTGAAACAAGTTGACTGGCAATTGAACAGTTTCTGCCTCTTTATAAAACCGAAGTAAAAAACAGCTCATAAAACAGGACTCAGCCGTTTTAAACTCATTACAGCAGTTTGAGCAACGAAAATAAAAATCAAAAAACAAGTTTTGTTCTTCTTGAACAACTCTCTACGTCAGTGCGACAGTTTGATCTACAAGATAAATAAAAGTGATGCTTATTGTGATAATTTCCATCAAAGGTTGTTATTGTGACTTTGCTAAGCTAAAACACAGCCGTTTTAACAAATTGTTGAATCGTGAAGTGCTATTTTCATCTTAGAACAGGCAGCAGGTGAATAAATGTGCAAGTTGTGCTGTAATCTGGAGTTTACTGGATAAAATATTCTGTTTTGTGTCAGAATGCTTGTTTTTTTCGTATAATCCATGTATCAAATGGCCTTTTCTGATGCTGTGCTCGATCTAAGGTGGACTGAACGTCACGTCTGCTGCAAACCAAGGGGTTAGCGACTGTTTCTGCAGATATATGCAAATGTAGTCTGAATAAATGCAGCAACAAGGTCAGATGAGACGGCGTTACAGCTGTTTCTCTGATGATATTCTTAGAGATCAAAGAGGCTGGAGCTGCTGGTGAGCAGAGCGTTTGAAGAACACGGGAAAAATTCAAATTAAACTAAATGTCAGTGATGTTTTGTGAGGAGGGGACTATGAAAAATAAAGAGCCACAGACTGGAAACAATTAACATCAACCCAGTTTGGGCATTGTGCTTTCTTTGACATTTTTAAAGTGCGCTTCATTTATTGAGATTTTTCTTGAAATTTACTTTATTAAATGTCACAACTTGTTTGTCTAGCAGATATTCTGTAGATGTTTTTCATTTTCTACACTTTAGATTCTTCTTTGCACACATTTTATTATTCTGAGCTACAATATTGTACTTCAATGATAGAAATTCATTAAAAATCCATTGTTTTCAATGGAAATTAGACAATTTTTCATGTCTTTTTTCACACTTCACCTGTGTTTAAATCCATATCAAGTAAACATTATATGATTTCTCATTTCTCATTCGAGAATAAACCCCATTTTTGCTCCTTACCTTTAAATATACTTTGTTTCCTCATGTCTTGTTAGTACGGAGGTCTAATAAGAACATCCAGTGTCATCAGCCAGCTCAGTTCACAGGCATCCTCAAATCATTGCTCTCGGTTTAATGGCGTCAGACAGTTAATATTTTTATGATTCATTGTTCACAAGAGCGGAAGGAGAAAGGTCTGGACAGATCAACAGGTAGCCTGTGTAGCTGATGAGCTGTCAGTCAGAGGGAAACATGCAGTAAATAATAACTCCAGTACATCCTTTGGCAGTTTTAGGGCATATTTTGCAGGATTATCTATATTTTTTGACCATTCCTCGATGTACCATATCTGTACTTCAGAAGCGTGTAACTTCTGGATGTTTCAGATTTAATTTAAAAGGGTTAAGTTTCCACTTAGCTTGTCTTAAAGTTATGCAGCAGACTGCTAATGACCCATAAATTTGATTCTGTTGAAAAAGGAGAAGATCTGAAGTATTGAGGACGTCAGACTTTAAGGACTGACCGTTGACATCACTGATCTAGATTGTCTTTAGTCCTGGGTCCATTTCTACTCTTCAGAGGCTCTCTTCAGTTTACTCATTTGGTTTCCTGTATGAGATTAAGGTAGAATTCACACTAGCATTGTTTCATTTGCTTTAATCCAACTCCAGTTCGTTTGTGGAAATGTGAATGCAAAATCAAACTCTGATGCGGACCAAAAAAGTCGACTCTGTTCCGGCTAAAACCCGAGGTCTTGGTTCGGTTGAAGTGAACTCTGGTGTGCTTCGACTGCATATGTGGACGCCAAGTGGATCGGAGACCGCTCCAAAACCAGGAAACGGACTTCAACACAGGGTATTTTGGGTAAATACAGCCTAGTAAGTCTAGAGCTAGGTGGAAAAATGGATCACGGTCTTTTACCAAAGACAAAAGAGAAATCCTTCAACCGCTAAAATCTGATGCCACTCCAATTTTGTTTACAATTTGTGAAGAAGGAAGTTGCAGTCATCTCTTCTTTGGAGGTTCTTGTGTCATTTCCTTCACGGTTCTTGTTGCAGAGCCCCTATAGGTGAGGAGGAGAACAGGTTTTTCAAAGTGTTTGGTTTTGTTTGACATAGTGCAATGTGAAAGCGAACTAGCTGAAAATGTAACAAATTGAGCCAAGTCTACCAGACTATCAGGTTTGAAAACACCTTTAGTGCAGCGGTTGAGATGGTCATAGCAAAGGAGGAACATTTCTGTGTTGATCTAGTCATAGATTTTACATTATTTAGCAATAACTTGACCAGCAGAGTAAAAATTCACAACATTTTTATTGAAAATCTTGGTATTTTAAATAGTTTATGATACTTTTCACTGGGTTTCCAGGATCCCTTACAGTTGGGTTTCTTTTCCATATATTGATCTTTTATTTTATGCCAGACTGACTTTGACTGTTTGTTGTTGAAAATTAGTCATCCGTATACATTCCTGGTTCAAGTCCCAGGAGAGTTTGTTATAGAACTGAAAAGAGTTTTGATTGGTGTGAAGATTTTGTCTAATGGCTGAATTGACTTTGTGATTTCTTGATGTTTTCACCCAATAAGTAAATATTCATGTATTACATTTTGGAGTTTTTGCACATCCTAAATATCTGTGTAAAACGCTGTATTTATTTAAAATAAAAAAGTTTAGGACAAGTTCTTATTAACAGACTGAATAATGAAATGTAGACTTTGAATGTACAAAAAAGGCAGGGATTACTGAACATATAGTTACCAGAGTGGTTCCCTGTTATGCTAAAGCGGAATATATTAACAATTTTTTTTCTGAAAGTACTGCACTGCTGTGTTTTATAATGATTTTGGGGAGAGGTGCTGCAGAAAGGAGCATTCTGATGTCAGTGTAGTGGAACTGCAGTGTGTCATGTTAAGAAGGGAGAGAATAAGTTGAGACAACATAACTTTTTGTGGGAGGAAAAAAGTAGTTTAGAGGACAATCTGCAACGCAGCATATTGTGCTCTATTTATATCGCAACTTGTGATTGCTGATAGGATTGGGGCTCAAAATCGTTGCAATTCCTTCTACATGTAGCCTAAAAAAATTGAGGTTGCTAGCATGGCCAGACTTTGTCCGCTGACTGTAGATCTACCGTGTGGGAATGTTGAAAATCCCCTCTAATGTTTACGCTCACAAGAAAATCTTACGCAGTGAGAACAGGAAAAGTTATGTCAAAAGTAATTGATTAGTCAGAATGCTTGAGAGACTCAGCTAGCTAAAGATGCTACTGTTACAATACTCAATCTGCTACCATTGCTAATGCTACTATGCTAATTCCAAAAATAATCTAACTGGCTATAAACTAGAACTATTATAATGCAGCAGACTCTCAGCTAGCTAAGGACGCTAATATTAGAATTGCTAATGCTAATGTACTAATGCTAGCAATAATCTCACTAGCTGTAAACTGTATTCGTTAAATGCCTCACAATGCGTTAGACACCCAGTTAGCTTAGCATGCTAATGTTACCCGTCGTAACATTGTTAATACTTTATCTTAATAAATCTTTATAATACTACAGTGTTAACTTACCCTGCTAATTGTAGCATAATACAGGCTTAGATAAACATATTCAGTGGGGGGAATTTATCAAGTTTCTAGTTGAGGGGAAAAAATAAAGAATAAACTCAGCATTTAGTTTACTTGGAAAATTGAGGAGTCTTCAATTTTCAGATTGATTTATTCATTATATAGTTCACAGCATAATAAGCCGAGCTAACTGTCATTTACCTGATCTGCCAGAGAGCTAACATGCTAATGTAACATCCAAAAATCAACTTAGACAAAACAACATGCTATTTGATTCACTCAGATATTCAGTAATATTAGGTTTTATTATTTCTATTATTTTCTTTAAGGTATAAATGATTATTTATATTGTTAATAGGGTGAATTTGGTAAGTTTTCAAAAATTAACTATTAGCAAATTTTCAGATGGTAAATTACACAGTTAATAAGTAAAATGTAACTAAAAGATTGATAGCTATCAAAGGTTCTTGCGATTTCAAGATATTGAGTCAGAGGCACAAAAGATCGAAAAGTCTTTTTTTCATAGGTTTTTGATCCAGCTTTGACAAAAGGACCTGGCGGTCCAAATGTAACTCCCTTTGAAGCTCTCTGTGTTTATTGAGGGTAAACTCTCTGGTGTTTCACTCCGGCTACAGAAACTCACTTAGAGAGAGGTGCTAAAAGGCCCCAGAGGGTTCGGGAACACATGCAGAGAGCAGCCACACATATTCAGGCTCACGTACCAAGAAAGAGAACAAGACCTCACAAAATCCTCATTTGCATGCAGCGGAAGAGATGCGCTCCCTGCAAAGATGCTAAAAACAGCCACACGCTCCTACCTCTTATTCTCCACTTCACAGCAAAACCTGTCAGTGCGGAGGAGACGAGGGTCAGGGAGGCTGGGAGTCAAGATGGGCCCCGATTAATTAGGCGGCTCTCCTTCTCTGGAGAAGATGATAACGACTGCTGCAGCGGCCCTCGGCCACGGCGGGCAGCTTTGGAGAAGCGGTTGAGGAGAGCTGGAGTGGTCGGTGGGTGGGTGTTTGGTTTCACAAGTTAAGAGGCTCTTAAAAGCTCCAGTGGTTCAGCCTAACTAGCTACAAAAGACTAGAACAGAACAAACGGCAGCTTGAAAGGAAGGTGGAGGGGTCCCCTGTTTGGGACATGAGAGGTGGGTAGTGTACTCAAGTAAGAATACAGTTTTTACCCAAGTAAAAGTAAAAATTGTTAAAAACGACTCAAGTACAGAGCAACTAATCGCATTACCAATCATTTCATATTTAAAAATTACCCCATCAGACGGACCAAAATATAAAGTTAAGTGGAAATTTTGACAATAATTCATATAAGGAACCAAAAATAACAAAACCAAGCAAATAAAGTGTTTCCAAATTGGTTTCTTTCCGTGGAACATTACTCAAATAAGCAAAAAGCAAAGTGTAGTAAAAGTTCTCCTAAAAATAATTCTTTTCAGAAAAGTTATTCAAGTAAATCTAAATGAGTAAATAACTAGTTATTATCCAACTCTGGTAAACATTCGTCTCAGGTCCAGTAGGTTGACTTTACAATTAGGTTCCCTATATTTATTCTAACAGAGGAAAGCTGTATACACCAGTAAATGTCTGGAGGAGCAACTTCTTAACTAAACAAGGTCAATTTGAAAAATAAAGAAACAAATGTTCACAAACTTCACACTTATAATATTAAAATAAAATTTGTGAAATGTTGGTGATTTTGGTAGCCAAAAATCACACAAACAAAATCGGGAGTTAATGTCAAAAGATGTTCACTTTTATTTAATTTGAAGAAGTACCTATTGAAAACAGAAACAGATGTTTATTGATATTTTATCAGTTTATTAATGGGTTTTATCAATACATTCTGGCACAACCGGTCCTTTGAGAACAGCCATGATCTTGATACGTCCTAAAATGAAAATGAGTGTAGCATGAAGCATAATGCTAACTCTGTGGAAGCGGGCTTTTAATTGATTTATATGTTAGATTCTTATGGAGGATGCCATATAGCCGGTAACCCCTTTCTTTTAAATCAATATTTGAAACTCTAAATGATATAAAAGCAACAGCCATTGTCTGGACTTTTGTACTTCTAAAACATGGGAAGATACTGATGCAAACTGGCTAAGAGCCCAGTAAAAAATGCCACTATTTCATGACAAGTGACTCCCCCCCACCTTCCCTCCATCTTGGCTTCCATTTTTGCTGACTCGGCACTTCCCGGTCAGCCATTAACCACAGTCCCTGTGTCAGAGCGTGGTTTGGGAGCCAGATAAGCAGATATTAGCCGGCCTCGCCATCAGCAGAATGGCCCCCGGGGGGCGGGGGAGCCTTGGCTGGGCATCAGTGGGCAGTGAAGGGCAGAAACAGGCGAGGACATCCCAGGCCGTCGCCAAGCGAGGTCAGGAAGGAGAACCGATTACATGTCATCCTGCCGCTGCCGCCGCAGTAATCTGGCTTTAAAAATATATATAGCTGTAAGTATTAGGAGATTTAATCAAAGTGGGACTCAGAAACTGAGAGTTTTCTTTGTGAAGCAAACATTGTGGTTTGTTTATTGGTCGACAGGAAGGGCGGAGTTTGATTTGTATCAATGGAGCCAAAGAGAAACGGCGTTCTCTTCATTTACCAAAATAAAAGTCTGACGGTAAAGGAGGTGAAACATCATACCTAAATAAATATTGAAATTATTGGTGTCTTTAATTCTCACTTAAGCAAGACTAATCAGGATGTGTTTTCTAATTGATTGCATGATTATATTTACTTAAAGGTCTTAAAATTTAAGTTAAATTTTCCAATATGATGCTTCTTTACTGTTTTTCTGTTTTATGGAACAACATAAGTTTCATAAAAGTAGCAAAATTACCCTCTTTTGTAAGCAAGGGGAAAGTTAAGTAGCTTTTCTTCAGTTGGCTTACAGGCAGCAATAGGTGGAGGAGGGGTTTCTGCATCACTTTATTCTCCATTCAGCTGGAGACCTTCTCTAGACCTTCTTTAAATGCATTTTAAACCACATAAATACAGAGTTTTATTGGTTTTTGAAACCAACTGTTAAAACCTTGCCATACCTAACCGAGCCATTCCTACTGCAGGAGAGCAGCAGAATGCTAATAGGGCTGGTAAACAAAGTGATTTACTGTGTGCGCGTTTATTTGTTAAGAGAGCAGTGCAGCTTTGAGACTGCAGAAATATGTTAGAAGATGCTGTAATACTATTAGGATCACTGTGCGTACAGTGTTGTTTAATTTGCATAGAAATTGGTATCAGGGGTCCGTGGTGGATGTTGTTTATGTAGCGTAAATAATAAAGGATCAAGGTGGAAGACTTGGCTGCGCCGCTTTGTATTTCCTTCAGGTCCTCAGATCTTTGTACAATATTGGCGAAATAAAACCTTTTTGTGCAGGTATACAAAATAAATACTCCAAGGAAATCAGCTGCTGCTGCAGCTTTCCAGCAAAGTTCAGGTAATTTCATTATAAATGTAAAATTTCCCGGAAAAGCTTCTCGTAACTTTTTAATTTTTTGTCACACAACGAACAAAAACTTGAAAATTATTTTATTGAAATTCGATCAACAAAAGACAGGATGGTGATTATTCCTGGGTTTCAAAATGCTTTATAAATATTTATTCCTCTTTGCTCTTTATGCTCCTCTAATCTGGAACTAACTTTTAGAAAGCTGCAAAACAATGAGTTCTTTTATAGGGCTAAAACCTTGTTGATGTAAAATGATTTTTATGATGTAATTTGAGGAAATATAACATTTATTTCTTGTTTTGTTATGTTTTTATGACATAAAGTTTTGAACCGCCTTGTTTCCGATTTGATTTGACACGCTATGTTAAATTACATTTTTATTTTGTCAGTCACAAATTGGGAAGTTTTGGGAGCTACTGGCCTAGTCAAATCCCTGACGTAAATCTAGTTGAGAATCAGAAACATGAGTGGAAATTCATCTTCACAGAATTTAAGCTAAAAAAAAAAAAAATCTGTCTCCATATGAAGATAATTATAGTTAACAAAGACGAATTAACAAAAACTGAAACTGAGAAAACATTTGCACCAACTGAAATAAGTAAAAACAGTAAGTAAAGAGAAAAACTGGAGCTAACTGGGACTCTATGGTGTGTTTATGAAAATAAATAAAACACAATTGACAGTATAGATGTTATATCCTTAATTTTTGTGTTTCTGAATTTATTTATTAGGTTTTCAAACTGATGAGAAATTGATTTTACTTTCCACACAAGCAGTTTATGTCAGCTGTCGACTGACGTAAAATAGCGAAAGCAAAAGTTTGTTCATCATGGTAAACATAATCGCAACACAAGACTTTGCTCTTTCTGAATTCTGCACCGACAAAATTGACCCAAAGTGTGAAGAAACTAAAACTACAAAAAATAAACAATATTTAACTAATAAAAACTAGCAAACACTCTAAGACCTATCTGAAATAGACAAAAACTGGGAAATAATTTAAAACACAGATGTGCAAAACTGATAGAGAAACACTCCCAGAAAGACATTTTTGGTAAAACAAAATGAAAAGTTTGTATCGTTTCCTCTCCCCTCCTAACCGAAACCCAATTATCAACTAGTTTCTGTTGTTCCACCTCACAAAATCTCCAGACGAAACATCGAATTTAGCGTTTGCAATGTGACAGAATGTGGAAAAGTTCAGCGCCTGAACGTGGCGCCGCTGTGGAAAAGAATTTACTGCTGGCTTGCACAGCACTGTACATCCTGCACCTACAGATTTGTAGGCTTAAAGGTCTGTAGAAACAATTTGTTTGAAAATAAGAACTCAAGCAGAACAAAAACCTTTTGCCGCAGCAGATTTATTTCCCCGGCCAAAGTCGGCACCGCAGGATTAAATAAGTTCAGAGCTGCGGTCAGCTATCTGGGAACCATGTTGCTCTGCATTTCGCTTTCCCTCCATCTTCTCCTCTCTGATATTTGATGGTTGGATGTTCAAACCAAAAACAAAACGAAACTAAAAAAACCCTCAAACAGAGAAGCTAAATGTTCCTCTAACAGTATTGACTCATCGGCGCACCCTCCACAGAGATAAATAAACACTGACTCATGGATATGCACACATCAAATAGCCGCTGAAGTACAAAACACACTGCAGGAACGGACCACTGTCACGCAGAAACGATTCATTTAAATCACCACCGTCCCAACGCTGCACTTTTAATAGACCTCTGCCTCTTTACGGCTCTCCACATCTTAAACCCATCAATCCGCCGCTCGGCTTCTCTTCCCTCTCTCCGTCATATCTGATGGGAGTGGTGACGCAGCCTCCCTCCGTCCCTCTCATCTGTGTTTGCCCACTTTATCTCCTTCCTTTCACGACCAACTCCTTTCATTTTACCAGGTCCCTCTATTTTCTTTGCTGTTGTTTTGTTCCCTTGTTATTCCTTTCTTCTTCATTTCCCTCCTTTGCTAAGAGAGCCTGATGCCAGTGCAGCGGCTCAGGCCGTGGAGAGGGATTAGATGAAGGGAAAAGAAAGGGAGAGCCGAGCAGAAAGTGAGTCAGAGGCAGAAGCCAAGGACAGCAAACAAAAAGAGCCGGATCGACTCGGAGGCTGTAAATGAGCTTTCTGGAGGGACGAATTGAACGAGGACAGATTCTCTGAGCAATGAAGAAATCGACTTGGAGATCAGATTTCTGCTGTTTCAATAAACGGCTCCCAAACTTTCACTAATGACGTGCAGGAAGCAAAGAAGGTCTTCAGAAATGATTCATGAAAGTAAAAATCGCCTTGGATAGTTCATGTTTATTTCCATTTAGTAGAAACCAAAACATGAAGGACATATTGATGTCCAATAATCTTTTTCAACCAGTACAACAGAAATTGATTTAGGTTGCTTTCATAAGTCACAGTTTTTTTCATAGTTTGGCCGGGGGTGCGACTTATACTCCGGAGCGACTTATGTGTCAAATTATTACCACATTATTATATAATATCACATGTTATTTTCACACTAAACCGCCAGAGGGTGCTCTAGGCCTATGTTGATAATGTGTCCGGTAGAAGCTACGCGCAGAGTTAGCCGAGTTGTTTACAAGCGACACAGAAGATGAAGATTTAGTGATTTTAGTGACACGGATGGTTTGGTAAACTTGTTAGCATGTTATTTATGCTATAGTTATCTGAATAACTCTTAATATGGTAACATACCAGGCACGTTCTCAGTTCGTTGTTTATGTGTCATGTAACGTTAGCATACCGTACAATTATTCAGCCTGTTGTTGCCTCTATTCTATTTTTAATGCCTTTCAAGGTGACGTGTCTGTTCTTGGTGTTGGATTTTATTACATAAATTTCCCTCAAAAATGCGGCTTATACTCCAGTGCGACTTATATATGTATTTTTCTGCTTTATTATGCATTTTATGGCTGATGCGACTTATAGTCCGGAAAATACGGTAATTGAACTCTAGTTTGTTTGCCCAGAAAGCCCGGTTTCGTTTGGGAGGAATCAAACAAAGTGAACTCTGAGCCGCCTAAAAACCTCAATCTCGGTTTGATTAAAGTGAATTCTGCCGCAGTTCAAATCCGGATGTGAACGCCAAGCAGATCAGAGACTGCTCCAAAAGCAGGAAGTGGACTACAATGCAAGGCATTCTGGGTAAATGAAACCAAAACAAAAACTCTAGTGGAAGAAATGGCTTCTGGTCTTTTGCCAAAAGCAAAAGAAAAATCCTACAACCGCAAAAATCTGACGTCACGACGTTTTTGTTTACATTTTATGAAGAAGGAAGTTGTGCTCAGTCTCTTCTTCCGAGGTTTTTCTGTCTTTTTTTCCCTCCTTAATAGCAATACAGTTCCGTACTATCTCGGTATATCTTAACAAAAATCTATTTTTATTTTTTATGTGTTGCTTCTATTCATCTCTGCAGCCACCTGCATGCTTAATTTCCCTTTATGTTTTTCACATCGCCCAGAGTAAAAACTCATTTTCATGGAAAATCAGCTTGTAGCTCCTCGGCTACCGACAGTCAGAAAGGGACACTTGGTTTATGACTTATCGATCCAAGAAGTTGGAATCAGTCGCAGTGCGCTTCATGCTTCAGGGGTAAATGGAAAAGGCTACAAGGTGTGTTGCTCTGGCTTTCTTTATTTGCACTTATATTGTGCCGGTGAGTTAACAAAACACCTGGGCGAATAGAAACCTTTGTGTCCTCGGAAGTCAAGGTGAAGAGGTGAGGGCAATGGCGGAGAAAGGCGTAGATGTCTGATGCGTGACTGTGCAGCTTAAAGAAAGAATCTGTTCATTTTCTAATAATGTGGGATAAAAAAAGAAAATTTGGGTTACAGAAATTATTTCTCGGGAAGCCTGTTAATTTTGTAAGATTTGCAGCAGAGTTGATGGTGTTAGCTGCACCCATAAAGCCTTTCTGTCAATGTCAAACAGGTTTTTTTCTGCCACTTTTCTGTGATTTATTGAGTTGGACAATTAATGTTTGCTGAAACAAGACATTCAATAATTTAACAAATGTGTTCCTGGGTTGCTTGGTCAGACACTGCTGTTTGATGGCACCACATTTTGTGACTGTGTTGGTCACTTTGGCGCAAACAGATCTGATCCTGAAGTGTTTATAGTTGGAATCAGAACTGGAGGTGGAATATTGAATATAGACTGGCATTGCCACTGGTGCTGAGAGCTCTCTGTTTAAAGAAACCAACCATACATACCGTATTTTCAGGACTATAAGTCACAGTTTTTTTTATAGTTTGGCCGGGGGTGTGACTTATACTTCGGAGCGACTTACAGTATGTGTGAAATTATTAACACATTATTATATAATATCACATGTTATTTTCACACCAAACCGCCAGAGGGCGCTCTAGGCCTGTGTTGATAATGTGTGTGGTAGAAGCTACGTCCGGAGTTAGCCGAGTTGTTTACAA
>CAEGAD010041402.1:0-22239 GCA_903067055.1 Poeciliopsis paucimaculata | reverse complement strand
CACTCATCCCTCAAGTCGCTCTTTGAGTCTTTTTTTTTTTTTTTTTTTTTTTAATTTTTTGGTTCAGGTAACCAAAAACAACACCAGTAACACCTGTTTTTTTTTTTTTGTATTATTTTTTTTTATTTTTTTATATATATATATATTAAAAAAAATGTTTATATATATATATATATATAATTTTTTTACTTTTGGACCTGGAGCAGGTTTCTAGAGTCATGACACACAGAAGTGGACGTAGTATAAATTGTTTATTTTTGTCAAAATGTTTCTGCAAACTGAAGAAATACATTACCAGAGAAAGTACCCAATCAGGTTATTTTTTTTTGTTGTTATTATCAGAAGAATTAATACCATATCTGATGTACTAATGCTGTTCTTTATATGTTTGAACTGTTTCTGATGTATGATATAGAGTTGTGGGTTTTTGGTTTTTTTTGACATGGCAGATTTCCTTATGTTCCTTAAGTGAGCTGTGGTCCTTTCAGTCCCTCTCTTAATCAGTTGGAAAAAAAAATAGCAACAAGACAGTTTCTACAGTAAACAAGCTCTGTAGACATAAAAGTGACTAGACAATTTTACCTATGTGCACAACCTGTAATACTGTCACATTTTTTGATAATCTGATAAACGCTATAAGCCCACACAACACAACTTCCTCATATATTGATCTCACTATGCATATTTCAACATGTCCTCCGTTGCCCCTATTCCAGTTTAACTCTTGAAACATGAGAGAGATTGTTTGGTCTGTCAAGACCTCACAAAATCCAACCTTCAGGGTCAACATGCAATTAAACCTCAGAGATTTTCTCTCGCATCTTAGAGAAAGTCTCGACATATGGGGAGCATTGCCAGCAAGACAAGAGTGTTGACCCTTATATGAACTGAACTTGTTGGTTTACCTGCTGAGGTTGAGCACAGCTTTGTATAGTTACAGGCAGTTTCTCACTGGTACTGTGAACCATGGTTCCATGTATCCACTCTTGTGGATGGATGAAGATATTTGGAGCTGGTGTTCTTGTATGAACTGGCGGTTCATACAAGAGTTGCTGCTGCAGACAATCTTCAAGTGAAAGTGCTGGTCAGAAACATTTGCTAAAGCACATATATGGCATTCAAAGATATCTACAGACCTCGAGACTGTATTAGGGGTTGCATGACTTCATAGTCTATGTCAACTAGTCACTGTGACTTTATAGAAAAGTGGGAGAAAACACATAGTAGCTTTAATTACCTCTATCATCCTAAAAATTCACACTAAAGACAGCTGGACAGAAGTCTAATTTGCTGAACAAATAAAACATATCCTGTACTTCTTTGGTGGCAGTTGAACATGGCTCTGAACTTCTGTCACTGTGGTCCAAAAAAGTTGGACACAGTTCAGTTTAAGTTTTTTTTTTTTCTCTGAATATACTGGTGCTGATCGGTATATTCTCATTTTGAACATATTTATCCAGGAGTCATTGTATGTCAATATTAATTGTGCATGTTGGAGCATTACAAACTGAGGTTATTGTAAACTATTCACCTTTGATTACAGGCGTACCTATGGAACAGATGCATTAAAAATTCATTTTTCTAAGTCCAGTTTGTACTATCTAATATGAATTTGCAGAAAGTTCCCTAACCCTGTTCAGCTGTGGGTATTCACAATGTTCAAAATATTAATGTGAGGTTAATTTGTTACTGAAAATTGACTTTAGGAGTAAATCTTTGCGAGTAGGGTGGTTTGTCCTCTCTCCATTGCCCTATGATGAATGGGTACAGGGTGTACCACACCTCTCACAGATTGATTTCCGGAGATATGTACCGGTCCTCTCTGCAATCCTGCAAGTATAAGCAGGTATAGAGATAGATGGATATTAAATATCTTCTGGGTTTTTTTTAGGTTTTATCGGCTCTAGTGGCCATGAGAGTGGTCAGAGAGGAAAGTGGGTTGTGAGAGGGAGGGAAGACATGCGGCAAAGGTCATTGGGCCGGGACATCACTTTACGGGTTGCCTGCGGTACGCTTGCACCACCCGACGGCCCGGATATTAAATATCTTCATCTTTTACAGAATATTCAACATAATAAATCTGTTTGTAACCGCCATGGATTATTTTTAAAATTAATAAGGTATTATATTTATCCCATCAGATACATAAATATGCAATTATGATCCAAGATGAAAGGTAGAAATGGGTCAACACCAATTAAAATCAAGTCTTTTAATTAATTTAACTGGGATTGCTACTTCTATTTACAAACCAAAAGTTTGTTTTTAGCGACGTTAGCTTAAAAGCGGGAAAAAATAAGATGTTGACGTTTAGTTCTGAAATGTACTCAAGTCATATGGAGCTCAGTTTGCGAGACATCCATATGGTCATTATCAAGCTAGACCTAACATGAACAGAGGGTTCATAATCTTTAATAGAACCTCTCCCATAAACATCCATGAGTATTAAATCATGTGCATCTTTTTTTTTTTTTTTTTTTTTTTTTAAAAAAAGGTTTCAAATATTTTAGTACACCTGAAATAAGGCAAAATTAACTGAAAACTTACTTTTGAGCTAGATACAATAGCTTGTTTTTAGTCAGCGATTCTTAAATAGAGATTTGATTTTTTTACTTACAAGGATTTTATTTTTATAATTGGGAGGAAAAAAATATGCGAGTGGAACAAATACTTGATCTATAATCAACAATAATTGATTAAGATATTTATACTAGAAGCTAGACAAAATTCTTAGGGAAATTCTGTTTTTTGCAGTCTCTTGATGGTATCAATAACTCTAGAAAAGTACATTTGAAAGCTAATTTTACTCCATTTTCTGGCATGTGGTGTTGAAATTATTACACGGCATTCATATCTACTATGCCTAACATTACCATGACAACCATTCATTTGTACACACTGGGGTAATTCAGAGGGAAAAATATTAATCATTTTCTTAAATGATCCTCACTTGCTTGTTGAAGTAAAGATTATTTATGACACTCAAGTCCCAGAGCTCATTTCTTGGCTGAGTATCCAGTCCAATGTTATGACTTTTATTTTATGCCTAATTTGCAGGCTTGACTCCTCATCTGCATTTTTGTGCACCACACACCCTGTTGTATCTAGGTGTTTTCCTCTTACAATATAATCCAGGATCATCGTCCGAAAGTGTTCTCTGACATTATGTCCTTTTATATGTTCACTGACACATTATATGATTTTGCCTCTTAAACTTGATGCTTTGAGAGCCAGAGGTGGAGACATTGATAGTTACAGATGTATTGAAAGAAAATGTCATTTTAACTATAAAATAGTTTTCTTCTCTGTCAGCTCATTCAACCGCAGGATGAGGAGGGTGAAACGGAAGCAGGTAGTAAGATCGGAATGGCCGTTGCTTGAAGGCAGAAAAGTTGCGTCATTTCTTTTAGGAAAGTCCTACTTTCTGATTAGATAATCATGTGTAGAAAAAAAGAAAAAAAGAATTGACACAATAAATCTGTGACAAGAAACAGGTGGGCTGGACATCATGTCTGCTTGCTAACCTTTGGTGCCCTCATAAGATTTCCACAACAAACGAATGGCGGCTTGACATCACTGCAGCCATCCCACTGCAAACCTCATTAGTGGGGGCTGAATAATAGCATTTGATTGCAATTTAAAGAACAAAACGCTAATGGATGTAAACAACCTTTTTGTAAGCCTTTCAACTTTTGATTTCACCTCCTCTTTCAGATTAAACTCTTTGTTGCACCTTATTTAAGTGAGGATAACTATGTTAAAATGAGCATTTATAGTTTTGCAGCAAACAGTAAATGCTCAATAAAACACAGTCAATTCAATACAACAGTAGGAGCGATGTCCTTCAGGTTATATCCTCGCAGTAATGAGAAATGCGAATGGGCAGTCGGTGTGCTACAGTGAGGCGCATGCGAAGAAGGTTTTGTTTGTTGTTTTATTGGTGGTACATGAATTTTGTAAGCCAAGTGACTATTCTTTACAGGTCAATAAAACCTGGCTTTACCCCGATGCATGAACCACTGCTATTTTAACAAAGCCCTGTGGCATCTTTGAGGGTTACACAAGGTTTCCTTTGTTGTCTATAATCTTAAACTTCAACTGCAGCAATATAACACACCAAGACCAAACTGTCTTGTAGTTTTCAGGAGTTTTTACTGTGAAAAAAAAAAAAAAAAAAAAAAAGTGTCCTGACAGACTGGATGGTAACATTATTGCACTTTAAATTCACCACGTTACTTGAAGTCTGCTGCTGGATAGCTCTGTTTTTCACGTCCTCTTACTTTCTTTTTGTTATGTTGGACAAGATTAAGCTAGAGCCTGTTTGCAGTTTCTATCAGCGATTTAGACAAACGTATCATAAGCACGAATGTAATATTAATTTCAGGCTTTTAATTATACATATGAGCTATTCTCTTCTCTTGGTGGCCTCCTGCAAGATAGAACCACAAAAACAAGATTGAGTGTACATGAATAGATTTATTGCAAACTTTTTCCAGCAGTATTTAATACAATTATAAATGCAGAGTCAGGAAGAGGGGAGGACTAAATTATCTTGTCACAATCACAAGAAGAATGGTGAGAAAGCACAAAACAATTCTGTTTTGGCACCATTAGTACTGTGTACTCTGAACGAGGTGGATCTACTTCCTCAAAACGTTTTGAAGTTACTGCCAGTCCAACAGCTACACCATCGAACAGTATAGTTGTGTTAGGAAAACAGGCAAATAATCCCAAATACCCATAAAATGGTTTCTTTGCACATGGATAAATATACACCTGGAGTTGCTCTGATTTTAATCCCATTGAAAATGTCTGAGTTATTCTGGAAAATGGTTGGTTAATTGGTTGGTTCCCGTTCCAGAAAAACAATTAATGGTAAATTTACAAATTCAAATATCATTCATTATATCAGAAATGTGTTTCATGGCTACCTGTGATCAAGGTGCAGTTTTCAAATAAAACTCATCCACACAGTATATAGCGTATGTAGACTATATTACCAAATGTATTTGATCACCCATCCAAATAGTTGGATTCAGGTATTCAGTCACTTCCATCACAGTATTTTTTTTTAACTAAGCACATGGTCATGCACACCAGCAAATTGAAGTTAGGCAACATGCTAGGATGTTGCCTGTATGTGTCCATTTGTTCCAATTCCAAGATTTACAATGACAGCGTAAAAATAAAGGTTAGAAGACAATCATTTTTGATGAGATAAAAAGAATATGTTGACAAAAAGACAAAAAGCTACATGTATGAAGATGATATGGATAAATGATGATTAACATATTTCAGAAAAAAAGACTGTTACGTGGGATAAGGGGGTAATGTGGATAATTGCAGTTGCTCAGCTGGATTTCTTTGTCGGTGCAGATGTTGAAAGGAAAAATGGCTGTCTGTGCCATCTGGTGCTTTTTGGAATGTTAGGGGATTATTCATGGTGAAGATGTGCCGTCTCAAGGAATTTCGTTTGCTTTTAAAACATTTGCACACCCCTCTAATCGTAGCTCCCCAGTTATATTCATACATTTTCCTCTTGAGGAACATGTTTCTCATTTCCTTTCATCAGCTTGTCACGTCAGCAGTTTTGGTTGATATTTTAATAGGAGACGCCGATGCATGTGCACAGGGTAAAGCAAAATCCGCTATTTGCTTATAATTGCATTTTTTCTTGCCTCCTACTGAAGTATTTGTGTGTGTGTCTGCGTGTTCAGAATCATTGTTTTATGAATATAATCTCTGTTCTGGGATCTCAACAAAGTATGCAGATTCTATGGCAATTTGTTTCAAAGTCAGTCAAGATTTAATGGATTCTCTTTATTAGCTTCCAACAAATTGCCTTTTTAGCGGAGAGAGCGTTTGCATTATTCATTAGCGAAAGAGCAAGCATTTATGAGTTCATTTAGTTTAGTTCTACTTGAGCTTAGCGACGATCAGTGGGACAGAGAATGACTCATCATAAAGGATGATGAAGCGCTCTGTGTGAGATGAAAAACCATCTGACCTCTTTGTCTCTCGTCTTGCTGTCTCGATCATTTAGGTGATTCAGCGCAGGGAGGACGGCTCGGTTAACTTCTTCAGGGGATGGGAGTCATACCGTGAAGGATTTGGCAAAATCACTGGAGAACACTGGCTAGGTAAGTGAATCATTTAGTGTTCTTTGGCACCGGGTGAGAAAACGCATATGTGCAATGGGGCTTGCAAATTCAAGTGAGGTGAAATCACAAAAAGTCGGATTAGGTTGGATGCACTGCACCTTCAGCTACGGCATTATAGTGACAGGCAGCAGAAGCACAGCACTTTACCTCGGAGAGAGAGAAGAAAGTAAATTAGTAGAACAAGACAGAATAATACCCAACATAAAACAAATAGTTGATATAGAATATTTCTTTTAAATTCTTGTCGCCAAGAATTTCATTGTGCCTTTAAGACTGTATCCACAAGGAAAACCACTTTAGAAACAGCTTGAAGAAGCATGACACCTATTAAATACAAGATGTCTGGACAACAACAAATTTATGCTTTCTTGTTTTTTGTTTTTTTCTTCTTTCCTTTTTTATATGCCAAATGCACCTCAAAATGATTTCCTAATTTAGTGTTACAAACATTTCAGTGATTAATAATTTTGCTGGCACCACATTACATTTGTCCTGGAATTTGACGAGGAGAAACTGCCAACAGACGAATGCCTTCAGCTGTAAAATTGAGCTTTTCCAAAGCCAAATTCTTCAGCTTCTCACTACTCAATAAATGGTTTATTTATTTATTTTATTTTATTTTCCAAAGACGGGACTTGTGCTCATCATTGTCCTTTTTTGAATCAGATTCAGGTTTGTACTCAGTGGGAATGGGCGTTAAGTAACACAGCACTTGCAGATGTTTCATAAAAGCAGCTACTGGACCTTAGTACAAGACAGTTCAGCGCTAGCTTTGTGTTTTGTAAGTTCTGAACATGTGAATTGAATCAGACTTTTATATTACAAATTACATGCACTGCACTTAGTCACATCATCAAATATATGCATGACATCTGAGAAGGGCATAAGAAGTATAATAATAAAAGCTTTAAAGACATGAAATGACTTTAAAACAATTCATGCAGCTAAATATTGCAGTCTGAGTTGAAACTGTAAAGGTCAGAATTTAATGTGAAACTTAATTTAAATTGTTATGGAAATGAAAATGAAAGATATAGCTAACTAGGCTTTCACCAGTTTTTGTTTTCAAAGTCTATAAGTACATTTTTTTTGACATACTCAACAAAAGCAAGGAATCATGCAAACAAATACAACATGAAGATGTCGTTAATACACTACTGGACATTTTAAACATTTTTTTGGATGTCTAATATGTTTATGGATTCACTCAAAATACTTACAGTAATTGCGTCATCATTACGTGGGATCAATGCAGATACAACGGTGTTCAGAAATGCACGTCCCTGGTAAAATGACGATTTTTGTGATGGAAAAATTGTGATAAATAAGGTGGTTGCAGACTTATTTATGCTTTGGGGCTGCTATTGTTAGATTTTGCTGAAGCGTGCGTCATAATCAGAAATGCCTTTACTTGTCTGCAAGAAAAAAGAAGAGGAATTTTGTTCTTCATCATTACAGTGAGTCCAACTATACGTACAAATCATTGAAACAATTAGTTATTGATAGGAAATATAGCATTTCTTGTTGTAATGTTTATTTTAAAATGAGAGTAGTTAGATCTTCTGATGCATTTTAAAATTTGTGCCAGGATTTTTTTCTTTTTTAATATTTTAAAAGAAAATGGCATTGTGCACAATTAGCAAACATCAGAAGTTCCGATGTCAGAGACCAATCAAACTAGCTGCATCTCGTCACGACATTGCTAATTATCACTTTACTAATGCATTGGTTAACTGTCCACTGCAGTTAACAAAAAGTACTGAAGCAATCTTAATGATTTCAGATGAGAATCTCTTGGATGTTATTCACATGATGATCGTCAAACACCAACTCTTGCAGTCCTGATCCCAGAGTCTGTGGGCTGCCCACTCACCACATGCCACACATACTGTGACTGCTGCGTAATTCATGGCTAGCTGAAACAGTGAAGGTGCTATGGCGATAGCAAGTTGAAGCTGATGAAGTGCCTTTCTGTCATGACTCACTTTAAACAAACTTCCAGAAAAGCTATTTAGCTCATGGGATATAGAAAGCTTCTTACTATACAAGATAAATATTCAAGGAGCATTCGCAGGAAAAAAGAAAAAAAGTAAAGTGTCAGTAATCCGCTGCTCCATTCAGAGACAATTTCATATCTTTTTACACGTAGCTGCCAATCTAAAAAGTAGCCACAAATCAGCATTGATGCTTCAGTGGAGCAGTAATGAGCTACTTTATCACCAACTTCCTTCCGTCTTCATCTCTGTAGTTCGCTCAAGTTCACACTGGCAGAATAATTAGAGCTTGAAAAAGCCTATTTCAGGACGGACACACAGTTGGTCATGGTCAAGGTCATGGACGTACTACAGGTTCTCTCCCATTAGCTCTGTAGAGTAAAGCCCTCCTTCATACATGCAAAATATTATTTTAGCATAAATCCATGGATCTTAATAAGTGTCAATTGGCAGCTTGGCAGGCTGTCATGTTTTTTTTTTTTTTTTTGGGGGGGGGGGTTTTTTCTAATTTCTGTATCATTCGCTTGTCACTTTAGAACAAGAAGAAAAATTGGAAGTCGTAAAATATGGGTGGATTTGAAATTGAAATCTTGTTATTTTTAGAGATACATTGGTAAATATAGATGATATTAATGAACTCTAAGAACCTGATTATTATCTCACTGTTTAACAAAGCTACTAACAAACAGAAATAATTTTGACATGTTAACAGACGGGTGATAATAAAATCAAATCAGAAAAGACAACTCAGCTCAACAGCATACTAAACCCCTAATATATTCCTGTTTGATTTAAACACACTTTTATATCACAAAGGGCATTCAGTTTTCTTTTTTTATGTGGCGGGCCTGCAAAGTACAGTGATTGCTTTTCTGCCAAAGTAGCTGACCAATTAAAGTACCATCTAAATCACTCCTCGTCAGCAACTCAACTAAAATGGGTGCTTTAAAAGGTCACAAATTACATAACCAGACATGTACTGAAATATTTTCTTGTGACCTAATCAGCCTATTTTGCACTGGACCAGGGTAGGATCAGCCATACGGAAATAAAATCCAATTTTCGTTCTGCTCAGGGAATTAGTACAACACTCTTTGGTGTAGAAGTTTTTAGAGGTAGTAAAATCCTCTATAAATGAAACTCGTAAGAAAACAATCAGCGAATACTGGTTTTCACATTTCATAATCCAACAATTTAAATAATATTTGTACCTTTAGAAAAAAAAAAAAAAAAAAGGCTCTTCATTTGTGTCACACCTGTAGATCTCAGTGTAATTTCAACCTGATTCTTAGAAATGGTTTTGTTCTTGCTATGTACATAAAGCAAACTCCAGATTCTTACTGTAATCTCATTCTGCAAAGTGTTACCTGCAGCACGTGCAAAATGTGTCGTTGGTGGATGTAGGACTGTACAGTTTATAGTGTTTGCAGAGTTTTTGTGCATTAATGGAGATCTAGGACTCTGTGCTGATCTGAGGGCTAATACAATATGCAGTCCATAATAAAAAAACATGTTTAAAGTGCCAGCTAGTTGTCCCTGTGGTGTAGAAACTCAGTAGGAATGCGGAAGGCTCTGGGTTTAGCAGACTGAATTTAAATGAGCCAGCAGGCTACTTTGAACCTTTCAGAGTACCCTTGCTCATTCAGGTTGTGCTGTTGTCTCGTCACCCCCATCATCGATTACCCTTTGGGCAAAAATGAAAAATGGATTTATGTTCGCCTGTAGCCTGGGCAGAAATTCGTTGCTGTTAACTTCCTCCTGACCAAGATTGGCCACTTTTGTCATCGCCTGTTTCTGAAGGACAGTACATTTCTCATTACCTTATTATCCTGTTTACTCTGATTCTCACTGGATCTAGTGAATTACTAATATACAGACACGTATCACCATTCGTGATGGGAGAATCATTAAAACCAAAACGCAAAAGAAAAAAGAAAAACAACAATACATCTGCCCTTCAGCAGACTACGTCAAAGCGCTCAACTACTTTATGCATTTAGTGTTTAGTTGAAAAGGAAGAATTTCCCCTCCTCCGAGATCAGAAAAGATCACCTAGTTTTTTGCTCAAATGTGAAAGTCATTTCTGTTTTCACAGCAGTTCCAAGGCAGAGGCGAGGAGGCCAAAGAAGCACTGGATTAAACTGTTATTAGTCCATTAAATGGAAATCAATTCTTATTACAGCATGGTTGTTACTCAGACAGTGTCATACTCTGCTTTTCTGGTCGAGACCCCTGCCCTCACAAAGAATGCTGAGGAGAGCCACGGGTGACGCGTTTTTTTTTTTTTTTTTCTGCCTCCCACATGAGCGGTGGAAAACTGTCAAACTCGAACACGCTGGAGGAATCGAAAGACGTAGAGTGTTTGAAACTCAGCTAAAAATCTGTTCCGAAATCCCAGAAAAGAATACAAACCAGAAAGCGCAAGAAGGAAAGTACATACTGATCACATCGTTTCTGAGTTTTCCTCTATCATCAGGAACTTGTCATTTGTCTGCTGCTATTGACTGTGAATATGTAATAATTTTGTTTTTACATTTTTTTTTATTTAACTTTTATGTTTATTTGTATGTCATCTTTGTATTTATGCAGAAACTCGTATGTTTAAATGCATTTTTTCCATCAAAAAAATTTTCTAAATAATTATTTTTGCAATACTGTTGAAGCTAAGCAGAAAGAAGAATATGATATATGCATGCTGCATAGATAAATACAAAACCTGAATGCATGCTCCTGTCTGAAGAAAACATCTGACACTCTGAAGTGGGACACAGCATTTCTATTGTCACTTTAAAAGTTGTTAAACAGCCATTTTTCCAAGGCTGCTGTTGGCTTCACGATGTGTAATATGGGTTTAAATTAGTCTGATTTAATCCCAGGGAGGGTAACCTAAATTTCCAGGTGTCCTGCTAGAGTAGCAGAATTGGTTTGTGGTGGAAGCTGCACCTCGGTATTGCGGTGAATAGATATTTTCTTTGTGAGTTGTATGGGTTTTTTTTCTTCTTCTTCAAATCTTGCTGTTTCTATCATGCGTTTTTTTTTTTTGTTTGTTTTTTTTCACTGGTGTTTCATCCTTTGCAAGGAGATTCTGAATCAGGTGTCTTGTTCACCAGTTTTTGAACAAAAAAAGCCCAAAAACAAAGTCTTGCTTTTTGTAGAGACTCATTAATCCTGCTAAATGTGAATCAAACTTTGCATTTCTACTAAATTTAAGAGGTAACACTTTATATTACATGCCTATTTGCTGAGGTTGATTGCCTTTTTATCTAATAGTTTGTGAAATTCTGACATAAATTACTATTGTTTAACTTATTTGAGCCATATAAGCTCAAGAACCAGATTCATTAGTATCCCTCACTACGTTCTTCTTTTTTCTTATACTTTGGTTCTATTTTTTTTTTTTATCTCCCACAAAAAATCCCATTGTAAAAGCATTTTGGCATTCTACAGTGAAAAACTTGGATGTTATTTAATAAATCAATATAAATTAGCATATAATTGTGTGGCAGAGGACAACTCTGTCACTGCTGCAGCTGAAATTCTTTGGGGAAGTCTCTACCAAAGTGTCACATAATGAACCTAAAATGTTGGTGTATTCTTCTGTGCGTGATGGCTCAAACTCAAACAGACTGGATGAATTTAGAGTCCAAACAGCATTTTCTTAAATCCTTGATGCAGATTCTAAATGTTCTTTGAGTGGCCAACATTTGACCATTATTGCCAAGCGATATGTTCAGGGTCATATCAGATTCTTGTTTTTTCTTGTATTTAACTCAATCCATCTTTCCATCACCTTCAGCATCTTCACTGTATTGTTCTACTACCGTTGTGTGTGTAATGCTGTCCTTGCCAGGTACTTTAGGTAGTGAGCCATGTATTGGTATTTTTTTTTATTTAAGCTGAATAAAAAAATTCAGCTTAAACAGTATGTTTCAGAACGTAATCCCACTTTAGTCTTTTCCACAACGTTGTCCCTGACCTGTCTGCTGTTTCTTTATCTTCTTGAAGCTGTCTGCCCACAAATTATTTCCAAAGTACTGTAAATTATTTTTATGCAAATTGTAGATTTCATCTACCACTTTAATTCACCTGTTCTTAGAACTACATGATGTTTCCATTTTGCGTTCCTGATTTCGGATGGTTTCATTTCCACCTCGACAAGAGCACTCTCTGATTCCTGAAAGAGAACACCTAAACTAATCTTACATGTGCTGAAACTGAAATGTTTGCAGATGTCTGTGTTTGAGTTGTGGAGTGAACTGTGGACATTTCTCGTGCTTTTGCTGCTCAGAGCCATCAGAGTTAGGCATTACAACAAACAAAACAGATACGCCTTTACATCTAAAGCTCCATCAGTGAGTATGAACACATCTGATTAAGGTTGACTCTACTCGGTAGATACACTTATCTCGCAAAGTGTGTTTACTCTATTATGCCTTCTCGGCTTTCTATTTTAATATATTTTACATTATAGGAGATGGATGTACCTTTCTGACACCGAAAGTAGGAGCGTGTTGATGTTATGACATGATATGATATGAAAGCTGTTGCTCTCAGTTTCAAGCTGTTTCCTTTAGCTTTTTTGTTTACTGAAGGAGATGTTCACCTTTAATCTGGTTGTGTTTATATGCCTGGGCAGTTTGGGGTGCTTGGCTGCCCAGGCACAGAGGATGGAATCAGAAAACACAAACCATGCTCTCATTATTTACTCAGCAGAATAAACCTCCGCCAGTGTCTGCATGAATCTCACCGTATTCTAAGTATCCTACAATGGACTGCATTGTCAAAGTATTGAAGGATGCTAAGCGCTTTGTCTTCCATTCAGCTCCTCTTTCAGCCCCAAGACTATTTTAGGAATAAGGTTGCTTTATAGTCAAAAAAGAGAGAACTTCATCAGGCGAATCCTTAATATCCGAAGATGGAGATGAATAACAATAAATCCAGCCACACTGGAAGGGAAATAGCTCAAAAATAAAAACAGAAATCATACCTATCGCTGGCCCCCAGCCACTCCCTGTGCAGCCTCCAATTTCAGCTGCCTTCTCCTGACTCTTCAGCACAAAAAGCCCTAGGCCTGCAGTGACAAAGTGGCTGCTGACTTCACACAGATCTTCAGTTGAGTGAAATTCTGTTTTGCTTCAAATTGTCCTTGATAGCCCTGAAATGAAAATCTGAGGAGAAAAAGAAGTGGCAAAGAACCTTTTTTTTTTTTTTTTTTTCCTTGAATACTGATTTAAATTGTGTGATCATTTAAAAGCAGTATGTGGTGGATTTGAATTGATCAAGAGGGAGACAAAAATGCCAGAGGTGTCATTGCAGCTTTGTCTTTTTGGTTTATATACAAAATATGTGGCATGCACTCCTTAAAGTGAAGCATGGTGGTGGTAGCATCATGGTATGGGAAATTTTCTTCAACAGAGACAGAGAAGCTGGTCAAACTGGGGCAGAGGTTCAACTCCTGGCAAAATACACCCAAGACTGCAACTAGCCTATTCCTGCATTACAATAGTCACATAGAAGAAAATTGAATTCAGAATCAGTCAGGAGACTTAGAAATTGCTGTTTGGGCTTTACATCCAATCTGATTGAACAACAGCTGTTTTGTAAACAACAAAAAAAAAAGGTTTCTGCTTTGATTCTGCTGCCAAATCTGGTTCTGCAAACTATTGTCTGAGGGGAGGCGACTCCAAATGTGTTTAAAACCAAACATGATTTAATTTCCGCTTTACAAGAGTTCACTACTTTAAAGCGATCAATCAAATACATTCCCAATGAGATACATTAAGATTTGTGTTTGTAATTTAACATTTTTTTTTTTTTTAAATCAAAGGATATAAATATTTTTGATAAAAAGAATTAATTTCTTTGTCGTATGTCCCCCAAATAAATGCAACAAACTATTGCAGCCAAATAAAATAAAACAGAATAGAAATGCCCTTTATTGTCCAGTGGGGCAATATGTGGAAAAAGTCCAACAAGTATCAAAAAGGGATATTGGACCTACATCCAGTGTGATGTGTGAACCGGTTCAAATGCAGCTTTTAGATTTGAACACATGCCCGCTCTGATAACAATGAGTCCCGCACTGATGTTGCTAGCAACACTTATTGTCATTAAATTCAGAATCAAAGCAAAACCAGATAATACAGAGATGAGAGCTGAAGATAAAACCTGCAGAGCCTGTCATGTCTTCGGCTTGACGATAAAAAGAAAAATTGCAGATTACAGTTTCATCTCAGCAGGTGAGTTTGTCTGTTTTGTTTCGCTTCATTTTAAAGTGAGCCAAGTATTTCCTTGTCATGTCAGTTTCTTGTTTCTTATGCATAATGAAGATCTACAACGCACAAATTAGAAGCTGCAGTATTTATAATTCAATGCTTCAAAAATGATCGACACCAACAGCAAGGCTGCATAAAGAGATCCGTGACCTTCCTCAGCTCACATGCAAGACTTCTGCTTTGAATCGGGAACTTCCATTAATTCTTCTCGCTTTTTTCTAAATGATCCCAGATATGGGAACACAAGTCTATGCACAGCACAGACTAAAAATAAATGAAGTGTAATCACTTAAAGCTTTGAAAAGAGGACGAGCAGAGGCCGGTTCTTTTTGTGCCGCTTCTGGAAGGTCATCCTTAATTATTAGTGTAGATTTTCACTTTTTCAGGCTGTTGTGAATCCTGTGTGCTTAAGTAGGACAGCAGGACTTGCTTTTCAGTTGCTCAGACATATAACCTTTCCTCAATGACATTCTCTTCCGGCTGACTGCGCTGGCATTTTTCTAGAGCAGTTTTAAGACAATTATAAGTTTTATCAGTGTCCAGGTTTTGCTGATTTCCCCAGAATGTAAATGCTGAGAACATTGTACCAACTTTGGCAGCACAATGGTGAGGAGCTGTTTCACTTCCAATAGCGCTGGTCCACTGTATGTTTCTATATTGCTTCTATTCAGTTTGTGGAAGGGAGAATAGAGAAGGAGGTCCACCTCAAAATTCTAATTTACTCAGATCCACAGCTGGATTGTTATAACATGGACACAGTTTGGTGGGTCAACAGAACAATGATTGTGAGGAATAAAGTTTATTTCCATTGCAAATTTTCCAATAGATGAAAAAAAGAACTGCTGTCCATTCACAGCAAAGTGCCAAGACTAGTAAGTGAGCTGTTACAGGAAACACATAATTTATCTTAGTAATACATGTCCTAAATGATACGTTCTGGCAAATAATTCAGATTAACTGACGGAAGGGGACTAATATCACACTCCCACACTGTCCTTCTGCTGTATTTGCAAGATCTAATCTCTACTTGTGAAATATACACCACATGATAGTTCCCTTTTTCTGAGAATAATCTAATCCCTTTTCCCACATCACAGTAATGTTTTCACTGGAAAGCTCACTGCAAGATCTCACAGGGCAAAACAACAACACATGTGGCCATATGGATTGTTTTAATCTTAGAAAATGCTGCTAATATAGTTACTCAGCTGTTTAATAGGCCAGTTGTAGGAGAAAATCAAATTCCCTTAAAAGAAAACAGATGCAGCCTAAGGCAGCAGGAGCAAAAAGTGAAGTAAACTGCTATGGGTTTCATCCCCTTTGTTTTTCTCCCCAGCTTTTGTCATTTTCTATAACAAGAGTTCCAAATCAGACACAGAAAAGCTTTTCCCCGGAGCAAAAGTGATTGTTGAGTGTTACAGTAACATGCAAGAAACTGCTTAGAAATTGTAGCTTTATTTATTTATTTATTTTATTTTATTTTATTTTATTGTATTTTTTTTTTTAGTGTGGAGTTGGTTTTCAAACACAGGGGCAGAAAGAGATGTCAGACATCTGTTCACTCATGTGCCTTAACTACTTTTGTTCTGGAGCCTTGATGTGATCTTTGAAAGCTCATGTGCATGTGGGATATTCCTGGTTGATTTGTGATTTATGTATGGCATAGTGAATCCCATGTTTGCATTTGCTGTGGTAGGACAGAAAAGGCTTTTCAATGACATGCCACCTAAAGAACCTGATGGACTGTAGATTGACGGAGGCCTGATGACGCCAAGATGCCACTCTTTGCTTTAGCTCTCCACCTGTAATCTATGGATCTCTTTTTATTTCCATTGTTATGATTACCTCTCTTCGTGGTGACAAGATAAACACGGAGTCTCATCACGGAGTTTTAGTGGCATTTTTGGTCTGTCATAAGGCAAAAATAAATAATTTCCAAGTGCAGGTTTAAGTACAAAGTAACATTTAGTTTAACATGTGTTTTTTTTAAATAGAAGGAACATTTTGAAATGGCTCAACTTGAATCTGAGAGAAATCCAGTGGATGAATCTATAGATTAGGATGTTGAAAAAGAGGCTCATCAACCTCAGGGTCGTGGAGCTCATCACCATGGAAACAGCTTCAAAATAAGAAGGGTTAATTGGCGTGATTCCCACAAACATTTTTTTTTTCCAATAATTATTGAGAATTGCATTTGACGTTATACAGTTATAGAAATGAAAAATATTTTATTCAGTTTTAAGATTTTGAGAAAGGTATGTGTCTCTTGCTTGCATGAGCTGTATTGTAAATCAAAATATTCCATGGAAGTGCATAGATACTAGTTAAAAAAGTGCTTACATAGAAATTATGTCTATTTTAAGGGAATTATCAGAAATGAGAACAATTGGGCCATCTGGGATTTAAAAAAAAAAATTAGGTCTAAGTATAATTAAGCAAATTAAAGTTTGGGTTTATGCAAGACTTGCAATGTAAGATATACTGCTGTAAATAAATAAATAATCCTAGGTAACATTTGACTTTTTCAGTAGCTCCACCTCAGTGCATAAAAACCACCTGCAAAACAACTGAAGAAATGACAATACATTCTCAGTAACTTTGCAGCATCCAACATCTTGTCTAGTTGTAAACAGCTTGCATCCTGTCTGACCTTTCAGCACCACAAAAAATAAAATCCCGCCTTAACTATTCCCTAATGATTAATATCCTTCTGGGATGATTCCCTGCAGTGCACATGAGAGAATAGTACAGCAAGGCTTTGCCGGACTGCCTTGAAACGCTTGTGTATCCGTCAAGTACTTTATTGCGGTCTAATATTCCTCAGCCAACCATCTCATAAAAGAAACACAGCCGTCACTTAGAGAGAACACAGAAATATACGACCTTTTCTTCTTCTTTTCGCCTGTCTGTCACCAAAATTGCACCGAATTTTGCTCAGCATTACAGCATTAACCACTTTACATGCTGCTCACCTTTAACAATGCGAGTGCTGTAATTGAACTCTCAGCTCACCCTGAGATTTCTAAGCTTGTGTGATTATAGGGAGATGAGCCACAAAAGAACAGGCCATTTTCAGTGATTGTATAGAGGTGTGCGTCTATGAGAGCATTGGCGAAGGAAGACAGAAAACATGCAGTTGGATGCTTATAATTTAGATGCTTGGTTGTTTGCATCAGTACCAGAGAAGTGACGGCCGCCTCGCTTCAAGAGGTCAGACTGGGAAGAATGAGGACGTGAAGCAGGTAGATGTGTTTACTAAAAGATACTGGAACTGCACAAAGCAACAATAATGGGAAACTGAAAACTAGACCAACAATCTGACACATGCATTCACTCGGTGATTAGCAATCACACTATGCAATTACCAAGAACGCTATTAGCCTACATTTTTTCCTCCCCTTATGTTTTTCTCTTTGTTATTTTCCTCTTAAACCTTTTTCTGATGTTGGATTTTTCTTTCCTGGTTCTGTGAAAAAGCACAGGGTCTGTGGCAATTAGCTCCCAGGCGGTGGAGCTACTCGGCGCTCAGGGAAGCAGAGGCGCCACACACAGCAGGGGAGCCCATTCATCTTCAGATTGGCTAGAACAGGTTGCCCACAAACACACACCAAAAACAGCTATACCACGGGACTGAGGCTATAGATGCAGTGGGTCCAGAAAGTCTTTAAAGAGAGTGCTCGTCTTTTTTGGCTGTGCTGTACTTTTAGTAACCAGCATTGATAACAGCTGCTTCTCTGCTATGATGAACTGATTCAGACATCCCGTGAATTTAACGTAATCACCAGTTAAACTAGCCTGCTATAATTTTTTTTATTTTTTTTTTTTGGCGGGGCGGGGGGTAATGTTGAAAAAGTTTATAAAAACTATTACAACATCCAACAACAGCTGCCTACCACTTCTACTGAAACACTTCAATTATGATGACTCCAATAGCACATCTGCTGTCTCATTAATTCAGCTAATAGTTATCTCAGTTCCTAAAATGGGATGGTGGTCTCTTAAAAAGTATGGTCACCATGACACAGCAGAATACTACAAACTCCACCCCGTTTGGCTCCCGTTTTTGCTCCAGTTTCTGTGTAAACGTTTTGCAACAGGAAAGCTTCAAATGCGACAGCAGTTTTAAGAGTTGAAAGTAAAGACAAACTATTACAAAAACCCTCTTATGTCCCCAGTCACCTCGTGCTTGCAAAGGATGGCAATGGGGCCTTCCTTTGGTGCTCAGAAGTCTGACTTTTTCAGTTCCGATGTTGAAGTACATGTACGCCCACTGAATGGGAAAATTGTAGCTCACAAAGCCACACTGAACTTATATCATCCAATACGGCAGAAGAAGGCCAACACAAACTAATAATTTGGCCGTCTGATGGTTGAAAATCCATGGGACACAGTGCTATGAAATATTTGTCTCTTTTGTGTCATGCCATCTCCAATCTTCAACTTTGATTACAAATCTAGCAGCATTTTTTATTGCTCGTTGTAAGTCTTGAACAAAAGATTTTTGTTTTCTGATTGATCTTAGGCAATGAAACTAGTGGAAATATTTATCTAGAACAGTGGTGATTTAATTTTTTTGTTTTTGTTTTTTTAGTAACCTTATTGTCTTTTTCTTCTATCAGAAAAAAAAAAAAGGCTACCTCATTATGCCACTCCATGATGCTGGCATGGAGTGGTGCCAGCATCACATTGTGTGATTGCCATTGTTCAGCAGAGACAGGGAAGCCAGTCAGAGTTCACGGACAGATGGATAGAGCTAAATATAGGGCAGGCCTTGGGAAAAAAAAAAAGAACTGATTCACTGCTCGTTCACCCATCCAACAGACAGCACACCATACAGGAAGTACCATCATAGAATAGCTTTGAGAGTATTCATATGTGTTATAATGGCCTAGTCAATATCCAGACTTCCAGTTTAGAATCTGTTGCAAGACTTTGACATTCATGGATCCATCCCATTATAGCGGCTCGACTTGTTCAACACGAAAGATCAGAATGAGAGAGCTCATTATCTTCAGAAATCATATCTAAACGCACCACTTCTACGGCCAACATTGTCATTTCTTTAATGCGTGCCTTAATCATAAGTCACATGGAGTTCGTCTAATAATTACTAAAGGCTGCATACTCCTCAAATGAAACTAGTTATATTCGCTGCATCAACAAATTACACGAGAGAATGTTTTTGGTTGGAAGGTTTTGAAAAAATTTTTAAAAAATGAAATATTCCAATGCAGCCATAAAATACAGCCCTGTCCACATCGTTACCCTGTGCATTATTCCACCTCTTTTTTCCTTCTTTCTTTCCCTCAAACACCCATACATAAAGACATCCTTGCACGCATTTATCCTCCGCAGCCTGGCTCCATCACGGAGCGGCATTCTGAATCCCGTATTTATATTCCTGTCACCCACCGGGCAATCTAAAGAGGCCTATGTCTAGAAAGAGGGCACAAACCAAAGAACATCACAATTTCTATGAGGATGATGGCTCATTTTGCCTGTCTTTCTTGATGTTGTTTTCTTCTTTTTTTCCCCCCATTTTGTTTGTCTGCGGGCATTTCATTTTCCTACGAGTGAAGAAAGCCAAAGCGAAGCTGCCACACAGCAAGGAATGAAAAGGCCCAGAGTTTAAATAAACATTTGATCAAACACATTGAAACCATTCACAAGGCTAAACCTTTTCTCCACCTCTGCTTCGTGGGAAGCCAAAGACCAAAATGGAAAAGGAAAGCCAAAAGCAGCAGCCCTTTTCGCCTCTATGTGTAAGTTTGCTTTGAAAAGAGGAGTGAAAAATGCATGTCAAATAATTGCAGCGGATGTGACTTGACCCTATATCTCCCACTGCAGCATCTTCTCTCCGCTTTAGGGAGAGTATTTCCGATAGCGGGCCAGGTTAAGGGTCACTACCTCTTATCACTCACAGGTTAGTGGACAGAAGAGGATGGATTGCTGATCGACTGCACTCTGGGAGATTCATTACTCCCCTATTCAATAGATAGGTGAGGCCTCTGCCTCATTTAAAGGCGAGGCATTCGCCTGCAGAGCTTGCCAATTTCCATGCTCGTACAGTTTGTGAAGGGATATTATAGACTGAAACATTAGGAGAGTTAGTCAAGGGAAAAAAAATGTTTAAAGGAAGGAAGAGCTAATAAGGACAGGAAAATTGACGAGTTGCACGGAAAAAGAAAAAGCTGACTGATACGGTGAGGACTCGCTTGTGTTCGCGCAGGAAAATGTTCGGAGAAGCTGTGCGTGAGAAACGGATACACTCATACCACTAAGTGCTTCTATATTTTTGAACGTGTGTGTGTATTTTATTGGGATTTTAGTTGAAGAATTTTTTTTAAATTGTGTGTATGTTATAAAGTGTAAAAACAATGCACTTTAACATATTTTCCACAGGGAAGATTTTTCTTCTTGATTGCTTTTTTAAGCAATCCGAAATGTGTGGTGTGTGTTTGTGTCCAGTCAGTTTGGGGGAATTGGAGCTGTCTTTTCTGCAGCTCAACACTTGTGAGGAATGAACTTTTGCTCCAATTTTGCTACAAAGTACCTTAACATCTAACTCCAATATTCCTTGATATAAACATTGTGGCACTGGCTAGTTTTATTTAGGCCATTATCTGCTGGAAGTCCCATGGAGCTTCTCGCAGGATTTCTTTCCCAGTGACCTTGAATTTAGTTCCATTCATCTTCCCTTCAACTCTGATTGTCTAAAACCTAAAAAAAACAACAAAAAAAACACAACAGCAACAAAAAATCCCTCAGCAAGATACTTCCAGCACCATGTTTTCTCCATAGAATGGTCTGCATATGGTGGTGTGCAGTGTAGAGACGCATTGGACACCCTGGACTGGTACAATGCCCATATCTACAAGTGGAAATCTGAAATGAATAGCAGTTCATTTCAGTTTAGGAAATACTATCCCTTTATTCATGATGAAAGAATGAAAATAAATTCCAGAGGTTAAACAACATGAATGCATTCTTTAAAGTAAAACTATTAATTTATCCTGAAAGCCCAAACTCTTTATGTCCTATCTCCCAATCTCACATAAATGAAGACACATAATATGCATGCATAACAATGTCAAGTCTGCTCAGGCTGCTACCTTGTAGGACAGTGGACTATTTACAGAAAGGTCTCCTCAGTCTACCTCTGAACCCTGTTAGAGGTAATAAATAGCCTCATTATTCCACCAGGCGGGCTTTCACTATCCATCCGCATGTGTCGCCTGCATTGTTTCTAAAAAATAAAAAAAATAAAAAAATGGCTATCACATTGCTGTGAAAAGACTTCGTTGTCTCTGTTTCACAGTTCACTCCTGTGAAAACGACTCAACATGTATTTATTTTTCCTGCCTTATATAAACTGCCATTTGTCCATTGAGACAGATTATCTTTTCTGCCTGCAGAGGCAAATATTAAATTCAGAAGGATGTAGAAATTGTTATTCAATTCTCCTGCTACCTGTGAGAGACAAGTCCTTAGTTGTTTTTTTTGTTTGTTTGCATATATATATATATCAATTGTGTTCAATGTGATCCAATTAGGCAGGTATTAGGTGTTCACTTAGTAAGCTCTTCAATCAATCAATCAATCAAATTTTATTTGTATAGCACATTTCAGCAGCAAGGCATTTCAAAGTGCTTTACATCATAACAAACATAAAAACACAAAGTCATGTAACATAGAATAACAATAAAATCAGCTGGGACTCTAACCCTCTGGCACTTTAGTCAAGTTGTTCTGACAAGGACTCCAACCTTTTAGCTGAGAAATATCAGCTGGGACTCTCAAAGTGCTTTA
>CAEGAD010041396.1:0-42409 GCA_903067055.1 Poeciliopsis paucimaculata | reverse complement strand
CACTCAGTCCGGTACCGGTTAAAGTTTTCGTTGCAGGCCTGTTGAAGCTAGGGTGCGGTGTCGCTACCACAATCCTCTTCTTCTCTGCTTAAGCCAAAAAATATAACTCAGACCTGCTCGCTCAGCCGACGTCCTCTCCGTCAAGGATGCTTTGCGAGTCCAAGTTCTTTTAGAACTCTGCCACACGAGTTGCAGGACTACTCATCTGTCGCGCTGAAATCAGTGTCGCCATGTTGCTAGGGTCCTCTCCACCTCGAATCAGCCGCAGTTCTCCTCGGATCAGCCGCAGTTTTTTCTTCGCGCTTCTCTCCCCGGAACACTTAAAGCCAGTATCCTACACACCATGTGCAGGTTAACTTGTGCAGAACGCACCCGAAAACACACAGTTCCTTCTCCCGCGTTCAACATCTAGCAGCATTAGCAGCGGTCTCCATTAACTTCCTTCTTCTCCCTTCTCCCGCGTTCTTCTTCTTCCCATCATCCCATTGTTCCGTGTTTTTTTTTTTTTCTCTTTGTTGAGTTCACTTGTCCCTCGTTAACCTAAACTACTTTCATAGCTAGGAAATTCAATACAATCTTTAACTAAGGAGATCATTGTTCAAACATAAATACACTTATGTACATACACAAGTCACCTCCAGAAAAGCTTTCGGTTTCTGTTTTTTCCACTGTTTCTCACGTTACTTGCAACAGTAACTTCTTCCCTAACGCATCTAAAACAATAATGCATGTTTCTTCCAGTTTTTTCTTTTGTTACCTAAAACCAACATTGTAAATATTTTGTCAGTATTAAAAGGCCTTAAGTGCATGGCTTTTAGCCAGGGCTACATATGGTTGACTTCAAATTCCAATAAAGAAACAAAACGAAGATATATGTGTGTTTTAGTTTGTCTGACTTAAATAGGCACATTACTGAAATAACTTTCACCTCTAAACGTCATGCTTTGGTACCATTTTTTCCTGTTTTCCGACAATAACTTTTGAAGGACTGATCCTTTTTTGCGGATCTGCTTGAGGTATTTTTCTACAGACTGGGGAAGGTAGCATATTTCTTTCTGCTGCTGTTCTCCCCTCAAAACAATCAACAGGAAACAGCTTTGGACAGATGCAAATCGCCTCATTAACTCCCCAGCCTAAATCCATTCTGCAGCAGGAGAGACCAACAAATGGGAGGAAGGGAAGGGAAAGATGGAAGCAACAAAGAGACACAAACTGATAAAACATCTGCTGGATTCACCCATCTGTGCCAAAATGGGCAAGCGAGCTCTAATTTGAAAGGGGATAAGGAAAGAGAGAGAGAGCTATTGAGAGGAGGAGGGTGAAGAAAGAAATAAAGGAGGAGGAGATGGAGGCATGGTGCCCACGTCAACAAGTGCCAGGGATCTTTTTGTTTTGAAGAGAAAATGCATCATAATGAAGATGTCTACTGGGCAGAAATCCATAACTAAAAGTAAATCCCAAAGGTAACAATTGAAGTATCATTGTTTCTTCCAACCGTCTTGGATTCCTTACCATTTTTTTACTGCATCATTTTTTTCCCCCCATCTCATCTCAAATGTTTTCTTTGTAAAGTTAAAAAGAAGACATTTATGATGTTTTTGTTCTTTTTTTTTTTTTTCTTTCAGGAGACTTTGGAGATAGATGCAGCTAAAGATGAAATATTTAGATATCTGTCTTTTTTTTTTTTTTTTTTTTTACGCTATTTTCATTGGAGATTACCTATTCAAGAAAACAAAGACCTCTGGGTCAGCAGAGAAGGCGATAACTGTCTCATTAACACAGAATTGCTGGAGATTATCCCTAAAATTGCGACTAACAGGAGATTATCACATTCTACTTCTGCATTGCATTTAAAGACTTCCATCTGAGGTTTAAGGTGGATCCAGCAATACATAGACAAAGATACCAGCTGCTGTGAAGGCATCTAAGGTTTAACTCCTAACTTAAGATCACAATATGACAAAGGGAAACTGTGTCAATTGCCTTTCCTGGGTCAGGAATCCATATAAAAATGAGTAGAATATTTGAAAATCAGATTACTAACAGGAGTCCAGACCCCTGCAGGCCCTGATACCTATCTTTTGCCACTTGTCATCTAAGAAATAAAATCAAAGTGTTTGAAGTTTGAAGCTTTTCACGTTTTCTTATGTATTTACATCTTAATATAGTTTAATATTTTTGTTTCAGTAGGTCCAATGAAGGTTGAAAATTGTTTCTTATACAAAACTACCACACATGCAATTAATGAATGTATCCAAAGTATACCTCCAAAAAGTTCTATTGGACACATCTGTTTGGTGCTTAATTGCTTCTCCACATAAAACAGGTCTGGTGTTGTGGAGAGCTGGATCCATTGAACATTTTATGCCTTTAATTTTATGTTTCTTAAAAGTCTTTACTGCATAAAAATGATGCTCTCCCATACCTTGTTAATGCATCTTTTATAAAGCGCTGAATTAGAATTATGGTGAACGAATTCTGCTTTAAACAGGCAGGGGCAGCTGGCTGTGAAGATTAATGAGGAAACTGTGACGGCCCCCACAGACACTCTGAGTGTGTTATTCATGAACATACGTGCACAGAGTCCACAGTTCATGCTCCGCTTGTCCATCAAAGTAGCTCATCCATGACGGTGCATCTGTGAGTGAAACTACAAGCAGCTAATCTGCTCCCATGCTAAATCGTATTAGCATCTGCGTTGAATTTGCTGCTTGTTGCTTCTCCTTTTCTCCGCACTTGGCCACCTGAGAGCTCTGTTTATAACTCATCGACAAAGCTGTTATTGCACCCATCCCTTATGGGATAAAGCTCATTTATCCTTTTAGCAGAAAGTCCCCTCAGAAAGACGAAGCAGCAAGGGATCTATTTGTTTTTATTGGTTCTCTGATGGGGATCAATAATAAAGAAATGAACTAATAAACCTTCAAAATATTGAAGTTAAATTAGAACAAAATGGCCTTTCTTATTTAACCAGTTTGATGCAGTTTGAATTAAATTATTTGCCTGAAGGCATGTTTGACAGGAACTCCTTAGGGGTATCTTTTAAAGAGCTGTTTTAATTCATTTCTCAAATAGCTTCACTTCAATGTGCTGCTTTTTGTTTGAGGAATGTTTGTGCTTCAGAAGGTGAACAACCTTTTCTAAGAAATAAGTTTAGAAATTGTTGCTTTAAATGTGTCTTTTTGTGTTCTGTCTTTCTGCCTAAAGCTTTCCAACTCCAATATAACTCTAGATATACTTAAATAAAGTAAATAGCTCTATATAACATTGGTGATTGATATATTGTGTTTGTGAAAATCCTCTAGTATCTTTTCTAAGAGTGACCAAATTTGAGAAAGAAAGACATGAAATATAAAGTCTCAGGTCGCACAGAGTTGACAGATACATGAATTAGACATCATATTTATTACATCCTTAATAATGCAGATCAGACCTTCTTGGTCAGAATTGATCTCTCAAAATATGTTTTAAACTATATAGAGGAGTATGTCTTCATTATGACACCTTTGAAAAGCTTTGAATATTTCTGATGCCAAGTAAAAAAAAAAAAATTAAAAATTCTTCAAACTCGTCAAACTGCTATAAGCAAGAAAAACGATTCAACACAAAGCAAGCAACTAAAGGGTTTATCTTGTTATAACTTGCCAACTGGTCAAGAGCATCTCCAAAACTACAGCTTTTATGGGGTGTCCCCAGTCTGTAGCGACCAGCAGAGAAGAAAGAAGACACAGTGACACAGTACCAAAGGACAGTAAGGTGTATTTATGAACTGGAGGAGTGAACAGCAGTGCATCACAGTTTGTTATGCATGTGCCTGGAGAGTCAAGGTTCATGCTGAACCTCACCTTCAGTAATAGGGATGCAACTATCAGAATTGAACCGAGGAGCATTAGAAGAAGGTTGTCTGGTCTAATGTTTATTTACATCACAAAGATGGCAAGTTATGTGCGCTTAACTTACTCAAGGAACACACAGTAGGTAGTGTGATGCTTTCTCCAATGTTCTTTTCATTGAGACCTTGGGTCCAATCCATATGGATGTTGCTTTGACACATATCGACTACCTGTTTAAAATGTATTCCTTGTTGGCTGTGGCCTTTAAGTCTTCAGAACAAAAATAGTTCACAAATAGTCTGGCAAGTCTGAAGTGGGGTCTCTGCCAAGGTTTTATTTTCTATCCATATAAAAGCCACAGTATCTCATAACTTAAAAAAAATAAATAAAATAAATTACCTTTTTTAAAGTATCTTACAAATGATGATGATGTGTAATATCTCATATAAAAATAAAAATGGAAGGATGCACTAGTACATGCAGCTTTCAAGTGTCCAATATTTTTGGGAATACAAATGCAACATTATTACCAATAAAATATTTCATTTCCAGGTTTAATTAATGTTAATTTATTTGTTTGGTATATAGAAATCTTAACTTGATGTTTTATGGAGAAAATATATTTTCACACTACAATTTAGATTAAAATAACTGTAAATATATCTCAGTAATTATTTAGTTAATGCATAATGTTAATATAAGCTATTTTTTTTAACATTAGTGAATTTTCTTCGCTTAGAAATTCACAGATACATGTCAGAATGAAGAATGAGATTTTTCATTAGCTTCATTTTTTATAAAACAAATGTGCAGTTCATGACCTCCTACTTTTCTCACTACTTCCTAAAATGTAAACTTTATTTCAATCAATAATGGCTGTTTACTAGATTCGTCTACATTATTTTTGTTAACGTTTTATATCATGGTTCCTAGAAATATAGGAGACAAGGAAGGCTCCACTGCCTTTATTTTTGATGGCTGACAACAAGAACATCAAATTGCACCATTTTTAGCACACCTGTAATATTGGAAATTATAAGCCTAAAAACCTTGCTACAATGACTATGTTTATTTCATAGATAGAAATCCTCAGGCAGTTAGGTTTGTGCTAAATTAACCTCACTTGATATTTGAGTGACTTTTGTGTCAAGCAACAAGACAAAATAAAAGTTTCTGGTTTGTGGATAGCAGCAAAGAGCTCAAAAATGTCCTAAAATATCATCATGTAATGATGGAAAATGCAGACTTGTTGCCCTAGGTCTGAATACGTAAATGTGACTAAACTTTATCTGGATATGAAAAAAAAGAGGAAATACTTTCAGGTGCATCTTTTTTTTTCCCCTTCCCTGTGGTTTTATTGGTTTAGTATAAAGCAAATGAAAACTGTCTGTGGTGAGTTTTATTCACTGAGCAGCATATTTTTCTTTCATTCTACTGCCTTCCCTCCCCAGTAATTAGACCGAGGCAACGTAATAAATCAATACACAAGTGCTTGTCTGGAAGCTGAACCACTTGAGGAGCTTGGGATTGGGACATTAATGTGTTCAGCAGAGAAATAGACATTCCACTGTAATCAATCCTGCAGCACAAATCAACTTATCGCTGGCCGTTGGGTCTTCTCCTTGTTTTCTCTTTCCTCCTGCTTTTGATAAATTCACTTCCTGTGCATTAACATAGGTCAATGACTTCCTGCAAGGTGCAAATGGCTGTCTGGTCTTTGGCCCTTAACTGGAAAAATACAGTATTCATGATATTGACTTTGCAATACCCCACACGGCTGCCAAAAGGTTTGACTCATATCAGGTTCATATCATCTGTTTTTGCAGAACTCCTGAATTCCACGTGAGTTCAGACCTGCAGGTGTGCCACACTCAAAGGAGCTTTAACCGGAGCCTTTTCACTGATCTGACGCTTGTAGTGCTGATGTTACTCATTCCACATTGCTGTGTTAATGAAGAAAAAAGGATTGGCATGGATTGTTTGGGCTGGGTCGTTCTGGACACCTGATGGTTCCAAAGAAACCAATCATAATGAGTTTAGAAAAACTGCCTAGCTAAATACTGCAAGTGCTGTTATAAAAAAAACAAAAAAAAAACAAAAACATGACAAACCTGAAAATTTTTAAGCCACATCAGACTAAACTAAACAATGCTGAGTTCCACACTTGATAACCTCTAAACCTAAAGTTGTTGTGCTAAAATATTTAAAACATTTAGTAAACTTTAAATGTATTTTAGCACAGTAATGCATTTTAGACATTATTCTGCTTAAATATAATAATCTTCTATTGAGGTTAAACTCAGTCAACAGAATGCAGCCTTGTTCTTTCTCCACTAAGAATATTTCAGTGCACTTGAAGTCCTTGATGTCTGCTTCTTGTTGCTGGCTCTTATTGTTGCTTTTGAATTCTGTCTGTCCTCTGGAAAGTATCCAAACAGTTTTGAAAAACAAAGCAAAAAAAAATAAATGTTTTTTTTTTTTTTTTTCAAACATCTATCTCAGGGTAGAGGTTTCAAAGAAAAACAATATCTGTTTAAGTTTGACTGGTGAAAAAGAACAGTGGAGATAGGAAGCAAGGACACAATCATGTAACTACTGAACATTCAAATCGGTAAACCTAGAAGATGTGCCCAATCAAGAACAAAAACATCAGATCCACATCTTAAAGATTTGATTGTTTACTTTTACATACTTAATTTTAATCTGTTAATACTAAAGTTTCTTGAATTGCTTACATTTCAATTCAGTGGTCAAAGTTAAGGAACCGCCATGGCATTTCCAAACCAGTGGCAAAATAGAAAAGCCAATCGGAGGGTTGGCTGATCATCCAAGTCAGAAAGCTATGTGTAAAGATATTTCTTTATGGCAGCACTAAAAAGATGAGAGTATGAGGACTGCACTTTCTAAGATCTAATTTTTTTTCCCAAAGAAAGATGATAATACAGCCTTAAGTAAATATTCTGATAAATGTCCAGTTTCAAAATACCTTTGATGTCTTTTGACCACAATCCAAAATATGCCTGTTTGGTTAGTTGGTCTCTCTTACTCTTAGAATAGAGTGGTTGTGTGTTTGGTTGGACTGAAACCTGTTCAGCCACTTGTCCAATGACCACAGAAGATAGGCACCAGCTCTACTGTTACACAGCTTACTGAACATTATTTGTTCAGTAAGGATAACTGAACAAATAATGTCTGCTGGAGGGACTGGTTGTGAGCTGCTAGTTCCTGCAGCTCACACAAAATAACTGCAACACTCGATTGATCAAGTTATCACTTATCAAGAATAATCTTCCTGGAAAACCCCAACTCTTATAACTAACTGCTCGACAGTTGTCCTCTGTAACTTCCCTCTGTAGCTCTATAGGCTATTATTATTATGCATGTTTTAAGGGTTGACATAATTGGTGAGCATTTTCACACGTTTAATTTCCTCAAATACTAGTTTGTGAAGATGTTTCTCTAATCAGTATTTTTCTTTAGCATTTTTTAAATTGTATTGATTTTAAAAAATTGTTTTATTTAATGTTTTTACACTCAATTTGCAGGATTTTTGTTGTACAGGGCATCATCATTTCAATTTCCTTTCAGTGTCTTTCTAATTGCATGCGTTGCGTGTACCGTCAGCTGAGAAAAGACTTGTGCAAAAGGAATAGCCTGTCGGGAGGGAGGAGTTTTTGTTTCCAAAGCAGGGCAAAGGTGCTAGTAGGAGGGGGTGTCACTTTAAATCATGGATAACCTTTCAGAGAAATATTAGATTAACTGGTGATGTAAATATGCAAAGGAGAAACGTCTAGAGATCACCTGCTGAAGAGCCTGCGGGATTTTTCACACATAGGACATTCAATAACTTTGTTTTTTAGGTTCAATAAGATTTACATTTTGACTTTTCAGACCCCCTGTTATGTTAACCACATGGTCAAAGTGAGTGTATGCTGCTCTGTCTGTTACATTTGAGAGAAAAATAACAAAAGATTTCTGATATTGCTACACAATACATGCAAAACCGCACTCCTCTCGGACTGATAAATGGTGAACAGCCAGTGTGGACTAATTTCACCCTGTTCAAACTATTTCAGTGTGACTAAAATTATGTTGGTTGAGGTTACCAGATGTTTTAATTCTACTGATCAGTTGATCTATCCGATCAGCTACAGGTTAGTTCTGCTGTTCAATCTCCACACAAGAATAAAACCTGGAAAGGCACAACTTTATATAAATTCAAATAATCCAAATTATTTCTTCAATAAGTTGGTTTAGAAAATGAATGGATAACTGGAGAGGACAAAGTAAGTAAGCTAAATGACCCAGAACTACACAACTAGAAAAGAGAGACTATTAACTTCTCTAATTATGCTAATGAAAGGAGTCTCAAAACTTCCCTTTTTCCCAAAGAGTAACAACCATTTACAACAGAAATTACATTTGTGTTACAAAATTCCTATTCTTTGTCTTAAAAAACAACAGTAAGATTGTCTTTGTAATCTAGATTTACATCTAGGATCAGCAATCAGGATTTAATTTATCAATCCAATAATGATGCAATATATTACATCTTTACTGGCTGAAATTATTCCCCTTTTTGCACATTATTTTTCATGTTCACATTTTCCCAGTTTTGCATCAAACAGTAATTACCATTTCCTCAAGTGAACTTTTCCATCTGAGTTCTGAATCCCTGACAGACCTTCACCACTTAACAGCTCTATTATTTCCCTTTGAATTATGAGTAACAGGTTACTTCTTTCACCACCTTCCCCTGTAATGCATCAAGCAGTGATCACAAACAGTTTAGTAATAGCTGCTTTTGTCAACAACAAGCGTCACATTAAAATAATTTCTTATAATCCTATAATTTATCACCTCAATTTATTCAACAGGTTCTATTCATTTTAATTACTTCAACAGGCTGTGAACAAGCCTTATTAAAACGAGCATTATGCTGACAGAGATTTATACTACAAGTGAAGTGGCAGTCCTAATTATGTGAATTTATAATATATTACCTCTTTAAAATGCAATTATGTATTGTTAAACTAATGGTAAAATATAATGCTGGAAAGAGAAAGGAAAGGTAATGTATCTGGATGTGAAATTAAATGACTGGTGGGTAAAAAAAAGAAAAAGAAACAACTATGGGCATATGTAGAAGTTTTTTTTTAACGCCTACCTGTTTCAGAAGGCATATATGCGAGGAGATATTCAACATTAATACAAAACGTAAAAAAAAAAAAGTTTCCTGTCATTAGATTTAAATCTGCTTTCCTAATTATGGAAGTAGTCTGTTGTGCTGCTGCTGCACGGAAATAACAAGCGATGGGTTGCAGCAATTTCAGCTTTTCAGTCTGTGATCTGAGCGATGAACTTTGACTCTGAGAGTCTTGCTAAAACAACACTGCGTTGTTTTTTTTTGTTTGTTTGTTTGTTTGTTTTTTTGCAGTGCACAAACCCACCAACAGCGAACCAGTGATGCTCATTACATTACAGATCTAAACTCAACAGATGGCTCAGCAAACTGAGAGAAAAAAGTTTTCTCTAGTTACATTCCCAGTAAAGGGCATGTAAATAGAAAATAAAAAATCAAGGATGGCTCCAGGAGAAGTTTGAACATTTGTCATTTCCACTAAATGTCCAACTTTCCGTTAGATTTAACTGTTGTATCTCTGATACTGGCACACAGTGTATTTTTTCAGTTTAATATTACTATTATCCTATGCCTGAAACACATATAATATTAAAATTCAGACAGCATAAAAACAGACAAACTTTGCTTCCAACAACAGTGTAACCAGAATTTGTCTATTGGAAAGGTATCATGTGGATGTGCAAACCTTCACATAATGTCTCTGTAGCTGTCAAAATGTTATTTTGAGACAAGCTGAGGACACTGTGATATTAGGACAGTCAAACTCTATCAGTTCATATACAGTTTTACTCTCAAAACATATGTTTGTTCCTAAAGAATTGCTTTCAGCGACAATAATAAATAAAGCATGGATCTGTCGTCACATCTGTATTTGGACAGTCTTGAAACACAATCACTAACTCAAGATGAATCCCATTAGTTCCAGAAGTTAACAGTCTTTCAGGCTGAATCTGTCCATTCTTATTAGAAGCTTGTTTTGGTTTTCTGTAACTGTTCTTTCAATTAAAATTAAAATAATATCTATATAGTGTATAGAAAACATACACTATATTCCAAATTATTATGCAAGTGATATTTTTTTTCAGATTTTCTCAAATGGTCAATGCAAATGATGGTCAGTATAATTTTCATGCCATGAACTACTACAGTATAAATAAAATTTTACTGAGCAAAGCTCCCCATGAGAACAGTATTTTTTTCAAAGATAAAAACTCAAAATGCACTGTTCTAAGTTATTATGCACAGCAGATTTTCTAAACATTTTATGGATTAAAAAGAACTGCAAACGATCATTATTTGAATGTGCAGCAGTCATATGTACTAAAATCAAAAGCTATTTCAATCAAAAACATCTTAACAGACCAAGTCACATGTTAACATAGGACCCCTACTCTGATATCACCTGCACGATTCCTGCATTCATTGAACTTTGTGGGGTTAGAGTTTTCAGAGAGGAAATTAGCAAAACATCAACATTTCAGTCACTTGTTTATCCTTGTATTGATTGGAACAGAAAATGCCATCATTATTCAAGATTTTATGCTGTATCTCTTAATTTTGTACTAATTCATCCCATTTCCTGTGCACTTCTGTTTTCTCATTCATCCCTGAGTTTAAAGTTCCATTAAAGCAACATTTAGCATTTCGTTCCTGTACTTCACCATATGCTGCGATCTCAGACTATAGTCATACTTAATGAATCAGAATATTATTGAAAAGTTAATCTATGTGAAACACACTTTTGATTAATTACACACAGGCAGATGTTTTAATTTCCCTTAATCATGGTGACTTTTCCACTAAAACCTAAAGAAATAAATACATTTAGGACTAGAATACCATAGCAGGGCAATTGTAAAACATTTTATTACAAAACAAATTCGTTTGCTAGAAAGTGTGTTCACCCTGCTTATTTTCAAAAGGTACTTTTAATCTGCAAAACGGGACTCATCTGAATGCATATTCTAATATCTTCTAAAATGACTGAAAAATCCAAGCGTGAAGACCCTGGGACTAATGAGCTGCAAGGACTGAGTGGGATTCCCCCACTCAGCCTGTCTTAGTTTGGATCCACAGACCAGTGCACAACTTGATCTGATGACCCACCCCTGCAGAGAGAGCTTGTTTGTGTGTTTAACATGCGATGACCCAGACTCACAAAGCTCCAGGCAACACTTTCACTTCTTAAACTCTGTTTGTACGCACATCTGGAACCACTCGTCACAGCAACCCACAGAAAGAACCGGCACATGCTTGCATGATCGGGGTGGCCTCTCCCAGAATGCCTTTCAGGGGCACTTTGAAGTGAGTTTCTGATATGAAGGGGCTTTTCGATGGCCATGTCTTCCTTGGGCCTCTCAGCAGGTGGTCCGTGGCAACCAAGGTTGAGTGGATGGTTGCGGTGCAGAGGTTTCATGTGGCTGCTTTAACTCTCACCAAGCAACAGCTTATCTCCCCCACTCCTCCACTCTGTCCCACTTTCTCACTTTATTCTTCCTCATGTGACATCACTGAGGGGTCATCCCTTCAATGTCAGAAGGATTATAAGTTGTTTAAGGTGCATTTCTATTGAAAACACTAATTAGAAAATTAATGTCACAATGTCCTGCTGTTTCAGCTTTAGTTTTTTTGAGGAGTTGTTAATTACTCTAAGGTAAAGCCATCATGGAAGAACTAAGTGGAGAAAAGGTTTTTCTTCGTGTTTTCACACTTTTGCCCATTTAGTATTCTGTCCACAGTCGAATGATGAATCATAAAATGACTTTTGATCATTGAGCAGATCACTAAGTGAGTCTCAGACTGCTTAATTCAAATGAAAAACATAAATACATTATTTATAGTGACAATCACTGTAATTAGTCTTTTGTGGGTTGAGTTTATTCTGTGAAAAAAGGAGACAATTACAGGTGTCATAAAAGTCTCAGAGGGGGTCCTTCCAAACTCACTCATCATGAAGAGTTTTTTTGCTGTTTGTGATATGGCCGCATGTTACCAATTACTACAACACATTTCATAATGTATAAAGGTAAACATACGACTTAAGTGTCAGACATAATGCTCATTTGAGTTTAAAGTTGGGTCAAACGTCCAAAACGGTGGACTTTACTCTAAGTTCATTCAGAGTATTTGTGCCCCCAAAAATATTAAATTTGTTTCAATTGGTCTATGTAATAGTGCATAGGAAAGAAACTATCAGCCAGAGAAATAGAACAGAGGATTATTTAGAACATCCTCTGTTCTAAATAATCTATCTTAATTTTTCTAAAATTAAGATAGAAAAAGATATCTGCTTTTAGAATCTGTCCTTTCATACTTCAAATGTTTTGTTTTTTTCTAGGTTTACACACAAAAAAAATAATGTTCTTAAAACATTGGCGTGACCCAAATATGGACATTTTTTGAAGAACAATCAATAATCATACATAAAAGAAAAAAACCTTTCATTTTTAAATCCATCATGTCATGGGGCGTGCTGTGGTAGCGTAGGGGATAATGTCCTCAACGTGGCCATCGTGGCCATCGTGGCCATCGCAGGTTCGACTCCCTGTCCCTACGATATTTGCCTCATGTCTTCCCCGCTCCTCTTACCCCCTTCCTGTCAGCCTACTGTCATATAAGGGACACAAGAGCCTGCAAAAAGCCCCCTGGAGAAAAAAAAAATTAAAAGTCCATCATGTCATACTCCACATCCTGTTGTCATTTGGGTCCTCAACCACCACAGAAATAAAAATTAAGCAGCATCAAACAAACCTGGGTAGCAGTTTTTCGAAAAAACCTCAGTATCCAAGGTTACATGCCAAATGGCATACAGTTTGTTGACATGATAAGTTCAAAACAGACACATGTTCTTCTTGTTCCTGTTGACAAAGACCAATCTGCTCCTTCCTGGGAGCTGGCCCTTGAGAACTGAACAAGATTTGTCTTGTTGATGACTCCTCATCTCTTCCAGAATCTGTGATAAATTAATTAGTGAAGACCATTCCAGTTGTGTCATTGCAATTAATACACTTCAGTCTTTGATAAAAGAGGGATGATGGATGGATAGATATGGAGTCCATATGTAAATGTCGTCACAAAACAATGGATATGTATAACAATGTATCCAAGACTAATAACTATATCTTCACATATTGATAATTTGGAAATGTGAAGATTTAATTGTAATATGAGTTAGAAAAAATGGCATTAACATTTTTAAAAATGTATGCATTGTTTATTGAAACATTTTTTTTATTATTCTAGTGTCAATTTATCTGTATATACTTAAACCACATATATCAAAATTGAATTTAAGAACACATTCTCTTTTACCTGTTTTACATCTTCTGTTCTAAATAATCTCTGCATTTGCATAAATATGTCTAATAACAAGCTGGATGTTCGATAGATACTGAGAAAGGCCTCACTTCATCCTTGACATTTAGAGAAAGAAAATTCTGGCTCAAAATCAAAAACTAATCACTTGTTTTTTGGCCAAACGCCCAAAGATCCACCGATCTGACATGTGGTGGAAAATCACTAACAAGCAAAACAAGCAGCGACGAATACTGAGCTTGGCAGGATGAAGATCTGAAACTGCACGTGTGTTGTGCTGGTGACAGGTGTCCAACCCTCCACAGTATAAACATTACCTGGACTTTGGACTAAGCAAAGCTGAGGCTCAATATTTGGATCACAGTTTTTGTATGTGCATTCTGTGCTTAGAATGTTGCTATAGCAGGATCCGGCCAGGAGGACGCTTAGCCAAGTATTCATTTCTTAGCCATTGAAGACGAGCAGAACTGACGCTGGAGGTGGAATAATGTGGTGTCAGGCATTAAACGGACAGAGCAGAGCTTTAAAAATGATAATGCTTTATCCTTAAATTGTTCGGAGAGGTTTTTGCCTGGTAGGTCATGAATCAGGCTGCCCAGAGCTCCTTCTCACGTTTCTGGGGACGGGTTTGAGGGCATGACAGGTGAGCCACCCCTGCAGCTCGACCATCACCCTCCTCTTCATCATTTAACATTAATCGAAGCTGCCACCTTTCCTAACTCTCAGCACTGCTCCCTTCCACTCTCTTCATTCATCTCTCTGAGCTGGAGCAGCTGAGGAAGAGCAGAGGCTGAGGGTCGATAAACAGAGGTCCCCTCCCCTGTGTCAGTTTGTGGAGATCAGGTGTAACGCGCTGCAGAAGGAAAATCCATCTTTCTGTCAAAACAACGGGCTGTAAGTCTCATCCATCAGGATTAGAGCAGTCCGTTTCTTCCAGGAGAACTGACGCAGCTGGAAATCACATCTGGAAATCAGGGGGATTGTGGGACTCAGCTGATGGGATCGCATCTGACCTGCTGCTCGGACGAGCTGAATTCATCAATCATACTTTTAAACAAGATTTCATCTTTACTAATGCAACACATAATGGACCTATTGCTGAAAAAAGATGTCCCGGTTTGAGTTTTGATGCTCCAAAGCTAAAAGAAATATATTGACACAGAAATCCATCCATCCGTTACCTTCCACTTATCAAAAGTCGGGTTGTGGGGCCAGCAGCCTGAGAGAGACCCAGACTTTCCGCTTCCTGGACCACTTGATCTTCCTCTGGGTCTCCTTCCTGTGGGACTCATCACCAGAAAGGCAGCCAGCTGACATGCATTGATTTTAAATGTTTGTATTGGAAATCAGGTAAACATATGCTACACACTGATCAGTTTTTAGCATTTGAGAAACTGAGCAGAAGAGTAGCTCAGACTCTGACGAATTGACATTTTGAGATAAACTTCAGCATCCTTAGTTTGGTTCTGCAAACAAAACAGTATAGTTGCAATACTTTTTAAAATGTTGTTCCTCCTTTTGAAGCTAAGCTCAGTGAGACTGTCACTGGACATTCTGTTTTACTTTGCTGTCAAAAAAACAAAGAAAATACTCAAAAATGTGGCAAGAGAAACGTTTCACAATAAAGTAGATGTGATTAATTAATTAATAATCAGACTGTGTTAAAGTTTTCTGATAACTTGATTTTACATTTTAGAATAATTTAAAACTTGGAATGTTTTAAAGTGACTGAGATTTGGTCATATTTTTAATAAACTTTTATGAACAGTAAGAAACTAAATTTTAAACTACCTGGATAAAACAGACAGAAGCAATGTGTTAACCTGTCAGTCATTATTGTTTGTTGTTTAACACTTTGTTAAACAACAAACAACTTGTTTAAATACCTTCAGTGACTTAATGTAACCATGGAATTGTTAAGATCTTATCTGTTGTGTTGTGTTCTAAAAGATGCCTAGTAATCTAATTAATTATTTGTACAATTATTTAACCTTTCGATGATATACAATCAATGATTTAAAACTCCCAACATGTAAGATCATTTGAATGCCTTTGATTAGCCATATAATTGCCTCAGCTATCATGTAGGTAAATAATTAGTACAACAATATCCAAGACATACCTAATGAACTTAAAATATCTACACTTGTCTCACCTGCCTCTTTAGAAGCAATCAACAGCTCTTACACATGGAGACGTAAATATATAGAATAATAAGTGGTTTCACACTGGAATTTGAGATAAACAATATGCATAGTTGAAACGTGTACGTGGTCACAGAACAGTCTTTCCCTTAAACTTCTCATTTCCTTCTCTTATTGAAAGCAATATCGCCAGAGGGGAATCAGAAGTTTAAGGGAAAAGACTGTTATACTGGGCCATCAAAGCCTATTGGTGGCTTTGACGGGATGACATAATAAAGCTTTATGTCATGCTTGCAAGATACAGTATATTGTATCAGAAATCATTTTCATGTAAAATGTATCTCAAATACATTAAGAGGATAATACATGTATAATCTTGCAATAGATGTCAGAAGTACAGTATTTGCTGAAGATGCCAATTTAAGTCAGACTGAAATTGGCCATGAAAATGACACAAACATATTTTGACCTATTTTCAAAAGGAATATGAGTGTTATGATAGATTGCCTGTTACTGTGGCTCCTCTTACTCTGTATTTTTCAATCTCTGCAAAGCAAATATACTAAAAATGTCACTGGATTATCTCTAGCTCTCAAAAAAAAACAAAAAAAAAAAACAATAGTAATATTAGATTGCTTGCCGGACATAGTCGAGGTGGACTCAATGCAGACTCAAAACAGACATCCGCGGGACATATCTATAAAAATTATTTCTTGAGTGCGTATGCGTATTCATTGTCACACAGCAAATTCACATTGAACTGTTTTGTATGTCACATCAAACTGATAAGGCTGAGAGTCAGCACACTGACAGGTGTGCTGAGGCTCCTCTGGTGGAGTTGAAACTGGGGTAGGTGCCCAACTAGCTTATTAAACTTGCTACTATCCATTAGAATTGTGGGAAATAAAGGAAATGTAGGCAATCAGAATGCTTGACAATTAAATCTTAACTGTGCACATACATCCCATACTCTTGTGCATACTCACAAGAGTATGCACAGTGTGCATGAGTATATGGGAGCCTTAAAGTTTTTGTATTTTAGTATCTAGTACTGATACTTCTTCTTTAGCTTTTTAGAGGAGTTCATGGCAGCTGGATCAAGGTTTTATTAATCTTTAAAATTTGCATCAATCGGCCTTTCTGTAGTGACAACTGTTGGGATGTAACAAGCTAATTAGGTTGTAAGACCTTTGCAGATTGACGGGACTTCCAATATGAGCCATGTTGGCATGTCAAACACCAGTGCCACCATAAGATTACTGATTATTGTATCCCTTTGTGTTGACTAAGTTTTCAGGCTTTGCAGTACGGTTTAAAGCAACATCCCTCCATGATGGATTAAGTTCTCAAGGCTTGAATAGGAATGGGTCGGTACGTTTGAGGTGTAATATTTATCAATACAAAATCCAAACTGTATAAAATTCTATTCCAACCTGCAACATCCAGCCTTTCGCTCTTCTTATTTGACCTTTCACAGTAGATAACCAGCAGGAAAGCCAGGTTATAGATTTCAGCCGTGGCCTGTGTTTGCACAGCCAAACCGATCAATACATCATACTAATAAGTAAAATCTGCAAGCGCCAATTATTGCGTGTCATGTTTACCACCCGAGTGAGTAATCGTCCAATTTAGGAAAAGCTCACCGAGGAAAGTGAAGCTGCCGGGAGCTTGTTATAAATTGTTCGTTCACGCACACACACAGACGAGTAATTAAGTTCCCAAAACACACATATTAATTTTGCTCTAAGCCCATTAGACCTGCAGGGCCTGGGCTCGTGTGCTTGCATGTACAGGTGTACTCTGAGCTTTTACTGACTTACCTCCCGGAATGCTGCTCATATTTCCAGTACAGGGGCTCCATTAAACATTCTTCACTTGAGACTGGGAAACAGGGCAACTTTAAATCAATGAAAGCAAACACTGTCATAATAAACATGATGAAAAACTGTGCGGTGCTAACATTTAAGCACAACTCTGATTATTTATGGCTCATTAAATGGAACTTTTTTTTTTTTTTTTTTTACTTTTTGTTCACAAAATATTTAACTTTTGAGTTGTCCAGTCTGGTTTAGAATGCATTATAGTGAAACTATTACTTCAGTTATGTTGTGGGCACTAGTTGTCCTTATTGGATCCATCAAGTTTACTTGCATAGAATATTTCATCAACAATGCAGTTCAAAGTGCTTTACATCATGAAAACAGTGGTGAGACAGGAAATAGGGGGACGACACACAGCATAAAGCTGATAGAGACTGGGAATTGAACCCAGAACAACCATGTTGAGAACTTGTGTTCTTGTAGATGCACTCTGCCAGCTAAGCCACTCCACAACCCTAGGTCTTTGTTTTTAACACAAGCTTGAGACTTTTTTGAAGACTTAAAAAAAAAAAAAACATTACAAAACCTCTTCTTCTCTTGGAGGCATATTTGTGGAACAGAATACACTGGAAAAACTTTGCGTTCTTGCTTTTTGATTAAACCAGACTATGTTGTCCTCTTGACCGATGAGACCAATCCTAAAATGTTTGCATTGTACAACACCATGTGAAGCACAACAGTGTTTCACAGGTATGTTCATGTGGGTTTGTTCGGGAGACATCAGACCTGGACACCTTGCAGTCACAGTGTGTTACCAAAGGATAATAAAATCTAATATGATAATATCTTTCCAACGACTGAAGCTGAGCCTAAATCGGGCCCTCCACAGGACAATAATCCTAAATATGGCAGCAAATGTACAACAGAGTGGATAAAAGGCTGCAAACTGCTTTACTCAATGTGGAAGTCAAGACTATAAATTGCTTAGGCTTCTTCCTTATAAGATTGTTTCAGACCTACAACTGTGACATCTCATAAAATTATGAGTGATTGTATTCATTTCCACAAGCTTGGCTTTGCTACTTTCTACTTGTCACTTGGTTCCACATGAAAACAACCATCCTGTCAGCGTGACCAGTCATCATAACAAGTAGAAAATGTACAATGGATACCTTCAGAAATCAATAACCATAGCATGCAAATCTGCACAGGACTTGTATTTTATTTGAAAAAATGAGGCAATATCAGTTGAGAAGAGAACTAGGTGTTTGGAAAAACAAGTTTTGAAGGATTGTTAGGATATCTTCATGTTTTATTTTTAACCCCCAGTTTAAAAAAAACAAAACAAGCCATCTCAATTTCTCTTGAGGTTGTGGTGTCCGGGTTAGACAGCCCAAGCAAATAAAATGTAAACATATTTCCTTGAGAGTAAAATAAAAAAATATTTTTTAATTTTTTAATTTTTTTTTTTTTCAGGTCTGGATAAAGATTGACAGTGAGTACTCTTCATAGAATGAAGTTTTAGAGAGATAAAAAAAGAGGTATGTTTTTTTTTTTATAAAAAATAAGTGCTGGTGAGGGAGTACTGTACTGAGGGAAGGCCAGGAGATCATGAATATTCAACAGACCTTTTATAACAATCTGGCCTTTAACCGTTCTGACACCTTCCATCTAGTGAAAGAGTTCAAACATAAAAGCAGGTTAAACTTCCAACAAGACATGACCCCACCATTGATCAATGTGAGGTGGCCATGGCATCTGCAGAAATATGTATACTCAGTGTCCACCCAAACACACTGCATGTTTTTTGTTTTTTTTTCCTTGAGAAGTATAAACCGATCTAAAAACTGTTTCACCTTCCATCCTGCTGCTTCACACACTGTTGATTCTCTGCCTCAGGCTTACATGTGTGTTGTATGTACCGTATGTCCTTTTTCTGTGAGTCAGTAAGAAGATAGTCTGCCAGGAAGTGCTCTGCAGAAATTAATGACTCTCTGCTGTGGATGCTGGAAGCCCTCGTCCTCTCCTGCGCCTGGTGGTCTGGATGTTGGCTGGTTAAGTTGTCACTCTGGCTTTCATCGCCACTCCTCCTGCCAGGAGCAAGAGGGATGACCGGCTTCCACAAGGCAGGAGGGAAGGAAAGACCCAGCAGGGCATAAGTTACTTCAAACCAGCAGCTCTCTTTTTCGCCAGAATTCAGGAGAACTGACTGAAGTAACTTCTAATTAGTGCCCAATTCCATTCACTACCGCTGTGAGTACTGGCAGCTGGTTGGGCCAGTTTTCCCATTTAATGTTTTTAAAACACAGCAGTAGCTGATGGCATAACAAGATATGCACTCAATTGGCTTTCTTTTCCTCCCTCCAATACTTACTACTATCCGGTTCCTCCATCTCTGGTCAATAAAATATCCAGACATACTCAATGTTTTTTTTGGTTTGTTTAGATATCATCTAGGTTTTGTATTGATTTGCAAATTTAAAGAGTAAATTGTTCTTCCTGGGATTTTTAGTGCTTTTAGCTGAGGCCTGACCCAAGCTTATGTTAGATTTTTGTGATAAAACAATTTTTTTAAAATGCGTATTTTTTAGAAAACAGTTTGTTTCCAAAATAGTTGACGTTATAAAAACACTCAACATGTATGAAATGAGACAATGAAACCCCACAAAATACATGCAGTAATCTTCATACATTTCAGTGGGGGAAGGGTAGACGTCTCCTTTGACCATTACTGAAGGAAAGATCAAGAGCGCCATGTGAGCTGGTCACATTCTCTAGATTCCTTAAATTGGCAATTAGCTTTAATAAGAGCTTTAATTTTAATGAGGAGCTTGTAGATCCCTGAGTTCATTTCATGTTTGACCCCCTCACCCTCTTCACCATTCCACTCCCAACGATAACATGAAGGCCTGTCTGTTCCATTTGGACAGACTGAAGTGGGGGAGGACAACTGACTCACAGTCTCTAACAGTTCACTGACCTTCCACCCAATCAGACCTGATTTGTTCCATCCACACCATCACCAGCCCTGCAGCTACCTCCCCCTTTTTTAATTAATTCTTTTTTTTTTTTTTTTTTCACTAATGTCAATCCATTTTATTGTAATGAAGCTCTGATTTTGAGAAGCATCAGAGCTTTAATGATGTGCAACCCATAGCCTCAGACTGTACTGTGGACACGCAGAGGGATAAAGACTACTGTAAAGAATTTAAGTTGATTGCTTTAACAGTGGATGTTTGATATAAATTGTGTTAATGATTTTACTTTGAGTTCTTGATGAATCCTGATGGGTCTGTTATAAAACACAGAATAAATGCTGTTGGTTTATAATAATAAATATTGTGCTGAGTCCCAAACCGTGATTACAAATCTAACATTAAATTATCTTTTCCAAAAGCTCCATTTAACACAGATGCACAACAGCAGTCACATGGTGTACAAACTGCAAGTCTCTTCTTTTAAAATAGTGCAGCATTCTTTATCAATGTCGATGTTAACATTTCTTTGTCATCATTGTTTAAGATATATTTTAAATTGGTGCTTAAATATATATATATTTATAATCTTCCAGGATTTTTTTGTGGTTACATGTGCATCTTGATTTAGAGCTTGGCAAAATTTGAAATTCAAAATACACTATAGATTCATTACTCACAATGTGAAATTTTATAAGCATTTCTTTCTTTCATAATTATGGCTAATAGCCAATAAAAATCCACATTTCTGAAAAAGTTTCTTAGAAGAGAAAAGCATGAAGTGCTATAAAATTTCTTGGTGGCTGGCGGAAGAGACTTTGGGTTTCTGGTGTTGATGTACTTTGAACATTGACCAACACCAGCAGATGACATGGCTTCCAAAATTATCACTGGCTGTGGAATCATCCCATTGGACATCAAGCAGCTTAGATACTGAGCCTCTCCATTCCTCCAAACTCTGGAATCTTCACTTCCAAATAGAATTCAGATTTAGTTGGATCATTTTATGATTCCTGGTCTGTGTCTTGTGAATTTGAGTTTGAATGTGTTAAGATGACCTGTAACCCAGTTCCTGACAGTTAGCCAGTATCTGGATCCTCTATCACCATTGCTGATTGACAGAAAATGCCACATAACAAGCCCGAAAACGTGCTCTTCAATGTCTCCTAGCACATTTCTAAAATAATAAAATGACAACTGTATATTTCACACGTCACAATTTTAGCTGTGCCAACATTCCTGGTTGATGCTCAGAAGAAATTTGGGTTTTTAGTATTGCTTAGCTAATAAGTGTCACTTGAGAATATAAAAAAAGTATTATCTTGTGTTATTTAGCCTGTATTTATCCTGAGATTGAGTATTTTATAAAGAAGACTTTTCCAAGACAGAATAGTTACAATAAAAACAAATATGGCCATAGATCAATTGTGTGCCCTAAATTGATTAGTTTGAAAATGTACCAACTATTTTACAAATTTCTAAAAAATAAAAATCTAATAAAAAAGAAGGGAATTATTTATTTTTTTTTCTTCTTAGATGCATGATAATCTTTTCAAAAAGATAAGTTGTCAATTAATGATTCATGATCTATTAAGGTTCAGTCACAGGGAAGGAAAACAATAAAAAGTGTCTATGTCATGATATTTTGCAGCTGAGCCGCTGTTTTCCTGTATCATACCATCAGCATGAAGCAGCATTCAACAGAATAGCGGGATATAAACACATTAGTATACCGCTGCATATTGTAATCTGCGCCTGACATTTCCTTCCCATTATTCACTAATGCTGCATCCACAGCACAATGTCTCTGCATTTATCACTGGAAATTGGTGCAATTTATATTCATCTTGCACATTGACACAATAGCACAGTATGGGAATGGATTCCCTACTTCAATGGAAACCGCACAGTGTGAACAGAATTGTTGAGATAAGATTTTTTAGGGACTGTGGGAGCTGAAACATAAGCAGAGATGAGAAGTTTTAAGGTGTCAGTTTGTTTTGAAGCTTTTCAGCATTTAACAGTTTACAATTAATTTGGCTACATGAACCCAACTAAGTTTGTCTATCAGAATGTAATTACAAAAAGTTGATTGTTCTTGTATTAAACACAGCTTTATTTCAACTAAATTAAAAACTTTGAAATTAACAAAACAGAAAGATAAAATATTAATGAAAATTTAAATATGGACATAACATTTAACCATTAACATTTAAAATAATGTAGAAATAATTCTTCTGGAAAGTCTTATACACAGTCTTATTTCTGAAGACTGACTCTTAATGACCACAATAACACCAATGCCTTACTTTTTCTTTATTGTTTAAGTGATAGGCGATATGATTCTTCTGCAGTATCAAGCAGTGCAGTGTGGCTTCTTAATTGCGCAGTTTGACAAAATAAGTTGCCCCTGCAGAATTTAATGACCACAACCAGACCAAGATTATTTTGAACATCTCAAATATTTCTGCCTTGTCTGCAGATTTTAGTAACACAATCTTACATGATAATAACTTAAAAAATATGACATCAGCTATAGATTTGGGTAAAACATATCCTATATATAGAAAACATATAGAAAATATATAGAAAATAGAGTATGTCATTGCGCCAACAAGTATTTTGTAAAGTATTAAGCATTGGGGACAAAACACAAATGTTTGAAAATCTTTGAATCCCATGTAGTGTTTCCCTGTTTATTTTAAATCATGAAACACTAAGTTTTGAGTTTGTCACATGCCAATATGTGAAAAGGTTCGAGGAGTTTTAAAATCTATTCAAGACACTACAAGACAGATTTTTTTTTATTGTTTGCACTTTAAGTTACTACAAAATTGTTTGTACTACCAGCCATCTGCACAAAACGCACTTGAACTCTTATAATTGTTCATCAAAAAGAGGCACATCTAAAGCCAGACCATAGAAATTACTTCTGAGACCACACACATTTCGTCAGCCTGAAATTTACAGTCTCATCCAAACAAATTATTTGTATAACTTCTACAGAACAGTAATCTTGCTTTGTGTGAGCAAAGTACAAAGTTAGGAAATGGACGTCTATAGCACAGAACTGCAAGTAATCATCATTTGTTATATTTAAACAAGGAAAAGATCATCACAAAGGAAACTCAATACTGTTTTGTTTAGAATAGCTGTGTACAATCATAACTTGATCAACTCATTCTTCTGGATTTGTACAATTAGTGAACTCCACACAAGCGGCACACATTTTCCTAGTTTAATTTACCAAAGAATGACTCCTTCATAAACAGTGCTTTATTACATTGCAGCCACGATAACACCAAACTCCGAATAGTTGCTGCCAAGACTGACTAAGACACTAAAATCTCTGCAGCTCCTAAGTTAGCTCAGTCTTCAAACAAATCTTATAATAGAAAGCTTTGCATGCAGCTGATGACATTGAAATGATAATTGTGACTACTTAGAAAAGAAAACCAGGGTTATACTGTTATGAAAGCAAACTAAAAAGTGAGTGCCTTATTGTATTTGCACTGTGTAGCTGGTAATTCAGCCTAAATGCTCTTTAATGTGGTCTGAATCATATCGTTAATGAGTGTGGTGGAGAATTTTCTGAGCGCTGTTACAATCAAAGGATGAGGATTTGTTCTGCTTTGGCATATCAGGCCTTAGCAGAGAGAAGAGGAAGAGACAAAAAAGAAGGCTTTAAATACAGTGTTTGACTGCGACACCAATGCCACTCTGACACCACCACCCCCAGATAAATTTGCAAAGTGTGTTTCCATCAAACATGACCCCGCTGCACACCAATTATCCCTCCAGGACTGCATCATTTCAGTGGCCAGGGTCGACCCCGTCTGTCAGCCACTGTCTGTCCCCTGCTGACAGGAGCCACGGGAATGGAAAAGCTCGTCTCCATTGGCAAATAAGCGCCTTCAGAAAGCATGCAGTCTACAGTATCAGAGGTCAGAACATCCATAAACAGACACTGCTTGGCTATTGGGGGCGGACAGTGTGACCTGAAAGGCCTCTTACTCTTTTAGGATGGTATTTCCTTCTATGTGACTGAAGCAGGTGAAGAAGCTGGTGATTCAGAGCCACCGCATGCTGGACCTCTCAACATTTCTCTCCTGCAGCAAACTGTGTCTGTCGCACAGCTGAAAGTGCACTGAAAATCTTTTATCTACAAAAACACTAACTATGTGGATAAAAAAATTGTGTCTGGACAGTATATTAGAAAGAAACAACTATAACTTTGTTTTCCATAGAAAATGATTCTCAACTATGCAGTAAATAATAGCAATTGAAAACACAATGCAGAGACAGAAAATTGTCAATGATATTACAATACAAAGTATGTATCAGCTGAATTGTAAAACCTTGAAGAAAATAAAATAAGAGATATTTTACACTCTTTTAACATTATTGTTTATCCTCTACAAGGGAACAGTTCAATCACAATTTAGATGTTCACAAGAACTTGACCTTAAGGACAAGTCATCAAAACTATTCTTCACATCCGATTTTTCTTTTCTGCAATATCAAATGTCAAATATCAAGTGTCCAAAGATATTTTATACTTAATATTAAAGAATAAAAAAAATGCATTCTCACCAAGTCTGTTATCCACAGTATGAATTAACTTTGTAATGGCCCAATTGTCTCCATTGCAGAGTAAAAACAGAGTTTCTTCATCAGTTCCTGGCTCTTATGACACTAAATCACATTTTGAAATAGGTCATAATTCTCAGCACAAACATCATGTTTTTACAAAGTCCTTTGATCAATTCAGGTCAGTTGTAACAAGATGAATCATCGCAGATCTTTCTTTTCATAAAATAATTTTTAAACCATACTCTTCATTATATTAATTCTATCAATATTCACTCAATGAGTAATCCTACCTGTACTTGTGGCCCTTGACTGGTGCTTGGTGCTGCTTGTTTTTTCTGACTGCTATGTAACATCACACATTGCCACAACGCCACACCAGTCAGTGACTTGACTGAACAGTGGTTTGCAACCATGTACATGTTGCCCTGCCAGTTTCATCATCCTTATTTGACTTTACTTACCAATTGTTGCACATTTAGCTGTCTGTCTCCAGAGGTTTCTTTGTTGTTCATTCTCTGCACCACTCTTATGTTTTCTGCTTTCGATCTTTTAAACACTCCTGATCAAGAGCACTTGCATGTGACATCAGGGTGTGCCTTCAAAAACAAAACCAAATCAAAAAACAGTTTGCCAGTGGAGGTGAATGCAGTTCAGGTAAAGTGGGTATGGCAGGCCAAATGTCAAACCGGCACACCAGGAAATGTTCTGCTCCTGATTTTAGCCATTCCAGGCCTTGTTGGCAACCAGAAGAGGGACGATTGATTTTTTATTAAAACACTTTCAGTACCATGTCGAGGAAACAGGACTTGAATTGTTTGTAGAGGTTATTTTGAGCTAAATGGTAGTGCAGTTGAAAAGATGAGTCAGCAAAAAGTTCTTCCAAAAAAAAAAAAAAAAACACACAAAAACTTAAAAAGCAGAAAATGAGCACAGAAATCAGTGCTCCTAATTGTGGTTCTACAAACTGTTGGAATGTTTTGGTCCTTTTTAAATTTATATTTCAGTAAATAAATAATGACATCAAATTTTGATTGAAAACTGAGAAAAAGGAAAGCATTTTTTTTACCTCAGTTTAATAACTAGAATTGGAGGAATATGACTATTTATGTATCCTCAAGCTTTCATCGGTACTGAGATACCCAGTGATTAATCGCTGCAGGTGTTTATGAAAAATTTAAACCTTTTCTCCAATAACTAAAAGGGAAGCACTTTTCTTTGCTTAGTATTCAGTATGAAACACATCAAGCTCCTTCTGCTTCATGTCAGTGTTGACCAGCAGCAGCAGCTGTGCACACAGACTCTGACCACATGCCAACGTTTTTTGCTCTGCTGTTCCCTCTGTTCACTGCATCGTGTATCAGTCAAAGTTCAGAGCCGTAGGTATAAAAGTCTATTTTTCAGCTTCTTGAATCCACATGTCAAAATCAAACCAGTGTGGTAAATGTTCTACTGCATCAGCTGTATTTCACAATAATTTTCTAAATGGAAGTATTTACACAAAGAGTAATAATGTAACAGTACTATTCTATTTCTTGCCACTTTTGTACTAAAGTACTTAAATTGAAATTTTCTCTTATTTTTATAAACTTACACCTCTCACCAAGAAGGTTTCTGCAGCTCATTTCACATATTGGGCATTCTAGATTTGTAGGTCAATGCAGGCAATACTGACTAAAATTTTATATTATATCATAGTTTAGATTTTTTTTGCTTTACACATTATATCTTAAATTTGTTCTTTGGGATGCTGTGGGGTAGTGACAGAACAAGGAACCAATCTGCAATACAATCAAAATCTCCACCACAATTTTGCCAAAGATTTGTTTACCCCAGGTTTTTTTTTTTCTTTTGCATCTTCTGCAACAATACTTTTTCTTTCAACTTAACTTCCCACTAAGATGTAAATATGTAGCACTATTTAAACCGCCAGCCTTTTTAATTATTACTTTTTGCATCTTATCACACTGATGGATCATGCCAATAACGATCTGCTGGACAACTGTCAACTCAGCAATTTCCTTCACTGTTGTATGAAGACCTAGTGTCATTGCTTTGTCTTAATCTGAAATTGTTTTTTTTGTTTTCTACTTGATATGATCTACTGAACAGAGCTAGTTATTTTTATACTTTCAGAAAATTTAGCAAGATTAAGAAAAAAGAAAGAAAAAAACTTTAAAAAGTTTTGTTGTGGAAAATCTGGAAACTCTGAACACTTACTTTAGTCTAAGCTCCTTCTCGAGCCTCACAAACACTATCCAGCAAACACTTTGAAAACACTAATTATGGCCCACCAGAGAAATAAAAGTTCACCCACACAACAGAGAGAGGATCAAAGAGCTTATTTGCAGAGTAGTCAGCATTGCTTCAACAGCCTGACTGGAGGTAAGAAGATCAACAGAGTGCTGAAAGTCACACAGCTCAAATGATGTGGCGCCTCCTTGAATGAGTAAGTAGCAGTTCATGGTTGAACCATTATAGTGTTGAAGGGCCGCCGGGTGATTACAGGCTTTTGCCCCAGCCGTGGGCTGTTGAGCCTCGTTAATACAGCTCTGAAGGTGGGCTAATTGGTGCTTAATTACTGTAGTCGGCCCAACAACAGTCAGCACAAACAGCTGCACATAGCAAAGAAACAAAACAGAGGAACAAAGAAAAACACAAGGATAAATTAATAAGCAGAGACACTGAGCTGAGCCATTCGAGGCGCGTCTGCTCTGTAATTGCAAGCGGAAGTAGGAGGAGGAAGCACACTCTACGGCAGCTCGTCGGGACAAATGGTGAGGTTGTGAATTATAGATTTCCACAAGCTCCCCCCGTATTTGGTTCTTTAGAAACACCACTGCTCATGAAATGTTAAGTGGACAGATGGCAACAAAATAGCACACAGCAAACGGAGAGGAGGCCGGGGGAAAATCCACAAGAAGAGGAGCAGTTTGAGTGTGCAGCCTTCTAATGGGGGAACAGAGAACATTTATAGCACCCATGAATGTCATAACAGGAAACCTAGCAAGTTGCTAAAAGGACACATTTACTTTCCTCTCTTTTCCTTAATTATTTCACTTGGACATATTTGATCAGGCAGGGTAACCTGTGGCCAAAATTATATTTGGAAAGAATGAAAGCTGCTAACCTAAGAAGAAGGTCTCTGGTGCTGTGCATGTTGATGAGTGTTTTGATTTAGTTATTTGTGGGCTTTAATAGCGCAGCTCTGCAGAGAAAAGATAAAACAGAGAGGCAGTTAAATCTTTTCTCCTCACAACAGGGAAGAATAAAGGAACACCCAACACAGGAGTGTTTATTCATCATTGGTCCAGATATTTGTATTAACACTGTAATGTAAATGGCAGTCTAATTGCGTACATGCTCTGACAATTCTCAAAAGTGCAGGCAACTCAGGGTCACGCAGCATTACGTGTGGTTACAGCTCCTATGGCAACCATTCAGTGCCGAGAACATGCTGCTGCATTCACTGTAATGAGAAATCCATTTGTGGACAAGGCAACAACAAAGCCTTCAATTACTGCCAGCACACTTCCAATCTAACCAATGTACATTTCTCCTGCAGCAGCAGCAGCAGCCGCCGAGTCCTCCCTCTGCCGTCCCTCATCTCATATTAACTCCGCAGTATTAGTTTTGACAAGCCTGCCTTTGAATCACATTAAAGACTTCCAAGATTATTATTACAAATGTAAAATTGCATCAGCCCGTCCCCTGGCAGCTAGCAATGCGATGCGCACTGATCACTGCATTCTCGAGAGCATCTTCCTTTGGATTAGAGGTGCCACTGTTCATAAACTCATCAAAGCACAGTGAGCACGGAGCCTCTCAAAGATAATGAAAATGTGCCGACAATAACGACCAGAATTAAAAACGGGACTGGGAAAGAGAGGAGGAGGAAAAAGAAGATGATGGTGGATGGGACGAGGAAGCTGGAAAGAGAAAGATGATCAGGACAGATGCTGATGGCAATCGGTTGTTGTGCCCTCTGAAAGATATCCTGAGAGTAGAGTGAAAAGTAATGACTTTTATGAGTCAGACTTCTCTTCAGGAGAAAACAAAACATGTCCAGAGAACGTATGGTGCTAATAAGCATGTAAGATATTAAAACACCTCAGCTTTGGTTTGATTGCATAACACTTTCCATCTGTGGTTTTGAGGTTGTGGCACAGCTTCCTATCTTTAATATGGTATAATAGAGCATTTGAGTGTAAGTTAATTCATATTGTAGGTGAATCCTCAATCAATCACTGCTTGACATCTATATGTGCACTTTGACAAATCAGAAATAATGGTCCAGCATCCAAGCTCCAAGTAAGTATTTTGAGCTTTAAAATAGGAAATACAGTCCTAGATCTTATATGCCTCTAATTTGGCATTTGTGGAGGGTTATATAAAATGTTACAATAAAACGCAACTTCTTTGATTATATTTAATTACACCAGTGCCTAAACTGGCTTTTAGAGTCGACTCTACTCTGTTTGCTGTTCTTGATTTTCTGACATCCATCACTTCGGATGTGCACCACCAGGAAACCCTAATCACATAAACATTTGTGAATATGAATACTACTTGTGACACCAGTAGTGGGGTCAGGAACAACAGCCATGTGCCATGCTATCCTGCACTTGTCCTTTGGTAGAGCAGTGCAAGTACTTTAATCAATACATGTCATACAAATACATGGCCTCCAATCCAAAAATAATTAAAAAAAAAAAAAAGACAAAGTACAATTTTGCTTCCCATCTAAATATGTAATTGTTGATAAAAGTCCATTGATCTTTAAATTTGGTTGAAATTTGTTTTTGTATCGTTTTCTTTTAGCGGGTTAATAAAAAATAGTTATGTTAAGCATATCATTTTAATTGGAACATTTTGAAGCTAGAGAACTGTGGATTATTTTTATCTGGCAGTAATTCAGCAGTTTTATCCTTTCTGAATCCTTGTGCCAACTACCTGCTACTTCCCGTCTACAAGCAGAAGTGTGCATCTTATCCATTGAGCACAAATCGACTGCTCTAACTCCCCAAGAAGACAAAACATACTCATTACTGTGAGCTCAATAAAACACCACTGTCCTCTAGTCAGACTCATTTCTGTGTGATGATAGTGAAGACATGGGCCAAGGTGGTGAGAGAGGCTTCTGCTTTGTCTCCTTTCATTTCTCCAGACAGAATTTTAAAAAAACGAGAAAGAGATCGGTGAAAAGAAAGAAAAGAGACACTTGGTGCAGGATAGTCCCAGCCATTAACCGCTGGCTGATTGCTTTGTGCAAAAGGTGCCTGAAGAGCAAGAGGAAGGAAATTAGGGAATAATGGGAGGGAGTAATGAAAGAGGATGAAAACTGGCAGCACTGTTCAACAGGCGCAGCTGAGAAGAAAAAGAGGAGGAAAAACTCTGGATGAGAGATTTAGCTATAGCAGAAGAGTCCAGATGTTGCTTAAATTTTCAAATATTTACTGCTGAAAAGAATGCTAATAAAATGTGGCTTAAGGTTCAACAGGTTTATGTCACCTGTTTTCAGGGCTGGACTGGTAATTGGGTAAGTGCCCAGTTGACCAGTGCTATTTTTGATTGATACTTTTTATTATATCAACCAACCATGAAAGAATCATTCCATGATTTTCTGTTGTTGATCTGGCCTCAATACATATTTTCCCTTGGTTTATATTGTTCACCTGGGCGATCCTGCATGTCCCCATTTTTCTAAAAGACGTTACTGCAGTTAAAATATGCCACCAATTGAAATCAGGAACCACAGTATTACAACCAAGTCTGAAACAAAATTAGAAATGCTAAAAGGTCTTTTGCCAAATTCTCTGTTGACAACTGTCAGTTGTTTACCATCTTAATACTAATGTACACACTCATAGCTCTGAGGATGATCTGAAAAGATCTTGTATGACCAATTAAGATTGGCCACCTTGACCAAAAATGTCAGGCCAATTATGGTCCCTGTCCAGCCATGTTTGTTTTGATTAGATAGATTCTGTTTTAACAGAGTTCAAACACAATAGCGAATATTGGCTGGTTTGATCTTCCTGATTTCCGGTCTTGGTTATACAGCCAATCAGCGCCAATGAAAAAAAAAAACAAAGAAGGCACTCTTGGATTTGCTGCTTTGCATACACTAGCCAATAGCATTGCACCCAGGTATTTCAGCTTCCTAAGCAACATTTTCTTTTAAAAATTGTAAGTATGCAGTTGTGTAAAAATAGTTTTGTCTTCATCATCAATATTCATCAATATATGCCAAAGGCAGTTATTAAGAAAATTTGTAATTTAAATCAAAATTACTAAGTCAGGAGCACTTAGTAATTTTTTTCTGATTGTCAGGAAAAATATAGTCAAACAGTTTTCCATCTCAGCTAATGCTTATGGATATCTGCATGATGAGGCTTATATATTAAATACAATTAATGAAGGATTTACAGTCAGCCTTTACATTCTCAAACAGCATACCATAAGTGAACACCTACACATAATTAAAGAAAATATTTTATAAACTGATTTTTAAATTTTTTTTTTTTTATCTCCAATTCTAGTTTCCATTCATGCCCAAAAAACGTAATCATTGCATATGAAATTATACAGAATTGTCATTCATGTAGGCTGGCTTTTTATAATGGCTGCCCCCCTTCTCCCTTCTCGCCCCTCAGGTTTAAATTAGCATCCCATCTCCTGCACTCCAGTGTGTGATAACACATCTGATCTGAGCCGGCGTGGAGTCAGAATACTAAATGTGTTAGTCTGTGTGTCGCTTGGGGGAACAGCAGAGAGCTGCCAGCCCATGCCAGGTAATCTCTCACCTCCCTCCTCCCCCATTTCTTCCCTCTCATCTCCTCAGATGCTTCAAACACTTTGCAAAAATGGTCATTCTAACCATTCAGCCTTTTAATGAGCTCTAAAAAGCCCCGATTTCACAGAGAGGGCAAGAATATTTTTCCTGGGTCAAATAAGGAGGAGTTTGATCTTTTCTTCCGACACTATCTGTTTGCATTAGCAACAATAGTTTATGGGTGCTGTCAGTCATAACAAAGCAATATAATGAAGACTTGTTTCTCTGCTTCAGTTCATTATGTTGAGTAAATATTGCAGAAAAACAGCAGTTAGAGAGAAGCACCTCCTTTCTCTTCTTATGTTTCTGTAGCACTGCAGGGCAGCACGTACGCAAACTAATGAATGACTTATTTTGCTTCATGGTCCTTGATATTAAAACTTCAGGAGCCCAGCTCCCTTTGTGACTCCACATTAATATTAATACATGTTCTTGAACCTCATAAATGTGTGGTTCTTAAATAAAGTTCAAGTGTTTACAAAGGACAGAACTGACAGCATCAACTATAATAGTTTTTTAAATCCTAAAAAGAGGGTTTATTTATTTTCTAACATGATTTGTATAACAAAGTCATTCCCAAAGGAACCACAAAAACTGATTTGGTAATTTATTTTTAAAAAAAGAGAGATTTTAATGTGCAAGTGCATGAGGAGTCTCATGCACTTTTGTACAGGCTTAAAAATATTGACTGGAGAGACAAGATGTGCTTGGAGGCTTTTAAACAAAGGTGTTCAATGTCTCTAAGGCCAATGTCCTGCTTACTTTGGATGTGCTTCTTGTTCAACAACCATGACTCAACAAGATGGTTCTTTATCATACCTCAGGAGAATCTGACTACATACTAAAAGTGTAATTTGGTCACTTAAATCAGCCATGTTGGGCAGAGATACAGCTAAAGCATGCAGGAATCAAACCCTTGAGGATAGCAGTTGGACAGCACATCTGAAGGACAGTGTGATTCAGTAAAAGTGGAGCTGAGAGAAGTTTGTGTAAGTAAGATGACATATTATCCAAAAATCAATCCAATGCTCAGTCACAAGGAATGGAGGTTCTTGATTTATTTAGGAGATCCATGTCATATTGAAAGTAATTGATAAGGGGTTGTTTGCTTCAGAATACCAATTGGTCTACAGAGTGTCACGTGAGTGTGAAGGTGGTAACAGCTACCACCTTGCATATAAATCTTCTGCAGAGGCCTGATAATTAGCCATCATATGATCCAGATGTGTTGAACCAGGGAAACAAACAAAACCTGCAAAGTCATTCCATGAGGATTGACTTTGGACACCATTGAACTAGGTCTTGGTTGAGAAATGTTATTTACCAAAGGATAGGCGAGATATTTCTTGCAGTTGCTCACTAGAGTTTTTTCACATCTCTGGAGATATTTTGGAGCACAACTCTTTATAAAAGTCTTCTGAAGGTTTTGAGGATATTGCATGGAAATGCAATATCCTCAAAGCTCTACCAGGGCCCAAAAAAAAAAAGAAAAAAATTGTTTTGTGTGAGATCTTTCAAATTTGCAGTAATCCTACTCTGTTTTCGCAGGTGATGAAGCACACTAACCATCCTACTATAATTAAAGTCTTTTTCACAACCAAATTTTCTAAAATTAAAGTGCCTCTTTTAAAAATACAGAATATGTTCTGTTTTTCTACACTTTGTCACAGTTAGAGCTTTATAAACTCAATAATGGATTAAAAAAGTCTGTAGGGTGGACATTTTATTAATGGAGGGCTAAAAACATTAGCTCCGGGAACTCTTAGCAAAAGCAAATAAGCTGTTTGATTCACAAAATGCACTTCTTGGAAAAGATTAAGCCATTATGTGAGCCGGATGAGTCTGAATGCAGAAAGGAGGAGGAGGAGGAGGAGAAGGGCGGTGGGAAGTTAAGGTCGAAGCAGGAAGAGTGTCGATATCACAGCAGCAATTACTGCTTTATAAATGGGCCTGTTGTCGCTGTGAATGAGCAGCTCCATCAATCTGTCCTGACAGCATGCTCCTTAGCCCGTCACTCCTGCTTCTGCTCGCAATCTGTAGATTTCAACTTACCCCAGAAATTGATAATCCGATTCAGACATAACTTGGTTAGCTGCTGAATGTGCTGCAGGAGGAGGCTTAGGGAGAGGAGGAGGATGCCTGTTCAGCTCAAAAACACTCAGGTACCACTTACAGCTTGAAAAATAAAAAAAAAAAAAAACTCACACCTCTTCATAAAATGAGAGAACTAATTAATTACCTTTGTCAGAAATTTTATTAATGGAGCCTTCAATGAAAAATTATTCAAACTTTTCAAATCCATAACTGAAACAAGTACAATATTTGGTAGAATGGACTAAATTAAGAAGACAAGAAAGGAACAGTCATACACGCTCTTAAACAGAATTTTAGAAAAGAGAGAAAATTAAGCAAAATGTTAATATGCATTGTTTCAGTCATAGATCTCCAGACATATTCCATTACATACGCTCCAAATAGGAAGTGGTTCTACTTGTTTGACCAATCTAAATATCAAAATGATCTAAAATGTATGCAGTATCTTGTCATGTTAAAACATTAATTCATATAATCTAATAAGTACAACTAATAAAATGTATAAAAAAGACTAGCTACTTCATTATGCACATAAAAAAACTTAAAAGAAACACTATGGAGACTGATAAGGTAAGAGTAACTCTTACCAAAAGGTTAAATCATTAAGCATTAAAAAATAAATGCAATTAATCACTTTCCAAATCCCCCCAAAAAATACAAAAAAACCTTGAGTGACAACTAGGTGACGACCTTTAATTGCAATACAGAAATGCCAAAATATGTATCAATTCTGCATATCATTCTTTTATGCTTACTAAAGCTTTAAGTTTTGTTTTTCCCGGCAAGCCGCAAAGAGCAACTAATGTAAAACAAGCTCACACTGCTGGACTATCAATACTCAAACCACTCATTAAGACACATTTTGAATCACCAATAATCTGTGCTCTGATCTGCTTTAGGTCTGTTTGGTTATTCCTGTGGGCCAACTGGAGTCTTCCCATGACCTTCATGACATGGAATGTCAGGGCAACAGGTTAATGACTGCTGGGTAAGTTTTCTTTCATACTGGAACAAGGTAGGATGTCTCCCACAACGATAGAACCTCCTTTTGGGTCAAGCTGGGGTGGAAGATGTGCAGAATCCATTCCGTCAGAAGTACTCGGCACAGGCCTCCAGGACTCTGGAGCTGATACCATCAGGACCTGTTGCCATCCAGTCTGCCTCTTCACCTGACGTAGATGCAGACGCAGTGAGAGGGACACTCAAAGAAATCAAAAACAACTACTGATTTGGTTGTAAACAAAATTGTAGAAGCAGAAGAGTCTATGACTGAGGTGAAAAATAAAACATCAGAGGTGTGACATGAGACTGGGTGGGTCAAAGGGTGGGTTAACGATGTCTGTTTGGCTGAGGACGATGCTGAGCCTGCTCCTGAATTACAATGTTGAAGAATGTGTTCAGCTCATTTGCTCTGTCCAGATTTTCATGTATCTTATCTTTTTGTTTGAAGCCTATTGTTTTCTACATCCCTGACCACACATATCTGATATTATTACTCTGTATGCTTTCTCCAACCTTTTTCAAGTGCTTCTTCTTGCTATCTCTAATCTAGATTTTGAGATGCTTCTGTTTTTAGGCAGCTTGTCTTAATTCCTGTCACCAGTTACACAGACAGCAGGTCTTAATGTACTTTGGATCCAAAGATTTTCTTCAGAGATGCAGTCTTCTACTCACCCAGTGAGATAAAAATGTTTGCACCTGTTTTCTGACTAATGCAACCTGCAGAGAGGTTTGGGCAAAGGGGGAGAAACGCTGCTTCTCACTGAGTTTTGTGAATCTAACTGACATGATGTCAGTTAGATTCCACCTGGGGAGCGCTTCTTTCATGGGAACTCTCATGAAAATTGATTAATATTGTGCCTTCTGGAATTCAGAGTTTTTTGGGGGTTTTTTAAAGTCAAACTTTTTGGTTTTCTTGTAATTTACCATAACGCCCAGAACCATGTTAATGTGCATTATGAACCATGTACCAGTACCATGGTACTGGGCATTATGGTCTTGTGGTGAATTAACAAGGATATCCATTGAAGATAAGATTGGCTGCTGTCTTAAGTATTTCTACTTCTGATTATTCTATTTTACAATGAAATGATGATCTTTAAATAAAATGGAAATGGCCTTGTCAGAAAGCAAGTTACCTCTTTAAAGTTATCGCTGAGGGCCTTTTACCGTAGCATTCGGTCAACACACACCTCTGTCCACACACAAATGATTTTTGTTTGAGAACATTTGGTCAGTAACATCAGACCACTACTTTCTCTGCCACATCATGTTGAAGCAACAAGAGTAAACTTTTGCAGGACTACAGCTTGGATTTTAGTGAAGTGAGGTGATAAGTGAATGGAAAACATTCCTGAAAGCAGAAAATGAGTTTGCTCTTGCAAACTTCCTCCAAGGGTTGATTTGATGTTCTGTAAAAAAAAAAATAAAATACATAAAATGTAAACGGAACAACAACTTATAGAAGAATATTGTTTTCCCCTAAAATAAAAAAAAAATAAATAAATAAAATAAAAAAAATAAAAACATTTAACAATCTTTACAAGATTTCTTAGTTTTCCGCCACAGCAGTTTTCAGCCAGAAATGATTTTGAAAGGATTCTTGTTTATTTACTTGTTTCTTTTTTGGACCTGAGCTTTGTTGGCTTTTGTTTTCTCTTTATTAGCATAATTACTTAAGTATCACAATTCCAGTTTTATAAAAATCTGCTGAAGAGGAAAAACATGGCAATAGAAGATTTAGAGTGCAAATAAAAAATTGAAACCAGTGACTGACAAAATTTCTTGTCCCTGTCATTCTGCTCACCTTTTATTTTCTATAAATTCCTTTTATGCCCAGTGGTGCATTATTGTTTGCTGGCAGACTTCCTTTCAGTTCACACCTAAACCAACATATCTCCATTGTGTTGGTGAGGTCTGAACACAAAGTTTGTTTAGTTTCACTGGCATACAGGGACTGTGAGTTTAAGCCTAGAGAACATTATTTAAGCAGGTAAGTGTCTGCAGCTGAATAGCAGAATGCCCAGCTTCTATAGTTCGGTATTGATCCTCAGCGGCCCATCCTAACCTGACTGGAAGTAGCTTTGAGGATTTACAGCCATTGGAATCTCCTGGTAACAGGATCTTTAAAAAAAAAAAAAAACACACACACACACGCACGCACACATAAAGACACTAGAGGTGCGATCACTTTCAGACCTCTGCTCTGCCATCAAACAGAACATTTGCAGTTATTTTTGCTTTTGCAGATTTTTTCCCCCTAAACTTGTATTAAAAGCTGTCATCCTTGTCAAAACTTCAAAGCTTAAATTAGCTCTAAATGAGCCAGACTTGATGTGCGAACACACCAGCGTTCACTTAACCTGTGGGTTAGGTGTGAAAAATAGTCTAAAGCTCAATAAAAAGTGTCGCAGCATGCTCCACTCTGACCCCCCTGGATGGAGCTAGCAGAAAGGAGGTTGTCTGGCATCAAAGGAGTAAATTAACAGCAAGCGTCAGACAGCAGCTGCTTCCCCCTGCTCCCTGAGACCTCCAGAATATCCATCCATACATATGTATGCCAGCAAGATTACATCCTCTGCAGCCGTCCAGATGCTCCTGCTGCCGTGATGACACGCAACACGATCTGCTGCCTGTTTCTGTCTCCTCGTCCATCAGGCATCCGGCTTGTTCTGCATCCTCCTACACGGCAGCCATGCACAACATGCATCACCTTGCTGACAGTATGTGAGGAGGCAGCCTCTGCAGCCAGGAGTCCCGCTGCTGCCAGGACATGATTACCATCCAGCCGAGTCACAGGATGAAACCGCTGGCTCCAACAGGTTTTTACAGTCAGATCAGTAACTCTAGATCAGGAACAGATTATTTAAACACAAAAAGCGATGTCTCTTGAAAAATACAATTTTGACTTATTTTCACTGTCAAATAGAAAATTTTGAAGTCACATTGTAATGTCACATTGGACTATAACATCTTTTGATTACCAACCCCAGTTTGAGACCGGTTTTATGATAGTCTGGTCGTTCTGATCTCCATGCAAACCTTTGTCCAACATATCCACTCTACCTTGTAATAGTTTATAATAACTGACTCCAAACTAAGCGATTGATCCTTTGTCTTCAACTTTAGATAAGTGATAAGTGTGATCAGATTCAGTTTACAGTCACTAATGGTTATAAACAAGGATGGATTACAATTTCAAGTTTTAATACTGTATGTGTTTGAACACTGATTAACAAATGTATTTTTTTTAGTTATTGTCAGGTAAACTAATATCAGATAGGTACAACAGTAACAGCGACAAAATGTTTGTAGTAAAAAATGTATTTATTAGAATGACAAACATTCAACCAGTCAGTCAACAAGTATGGAAAATTGTGACTGTGTGACTGTCTAATCTCAAGGAAATATTTTTGTAAATAAAAAAAGAAAACTAAAGGAATCTGAGGAAACATGGGAAAACACAAGACAGGTGGGTTTTTGGGAAAGCACATCCGAACCTGGAACTGTGGTCTGTCGACATGAAACAATAAAGAAATTCAAGCGTTCACACTCCACATGAAAAGCTAAAGTGTATTTTTATATCCAAGGAGAAGACTGTTTGACTATTAAGGGGTACTGTATGAAAATATTTTTTCTTACTATGATTTTACGTGCAAGGTCTTGCTAAGAATAAAATTAATTAGTATTGGAAGGAAACACTGTAGTGACACAATTTGGAAAATACCTATATTATATGTTAACTAGATAAATATTGAGGTTTCAAGAGGAAGATAATATATTTTACATTATGGTACTAGCAGTTAATCACAACATACATCATATATTTACTATATATTTAAACCACTTCACTATTTATCTTAACAATAGGTAACTTTAGCATACAGATATACTACATGTGTAATTTACACAAAAATTAATCAAAAATGCATAATATGATGTAAGCGAGTTTATATAAAGAAAAACAACCTGTGGTCAGTCAGCTGACAGTAATCATAATAAAAGGGATGTTTGGCATCCCTTTTACATTATAAGTATCTGAATTTCTTATAGCCACTAATATTTCCATGCGACCAAATTTGCAAGCAAGGGAAAGTGTAAAAGCCTTTTTCAGCCAGCTCATCAGCAGGGTGCTACAGCTACTGCGGAAGCAATTCATTCTTTCATTTCTTATCTTGTTCAGGCTACATTGTGCAGAAATGTGAGTCGTTTTGGAAGTAAAACTTTCTAATCATGCGGTATACCTTGAAAACAGTAACTGGTCCAAAGCTATTAGGAAGTTCTTCAAAAGTTTCATCAAGCTACTTGTATTTGTTTGTTGCTTTTCGGCCCATGAGATTCCTAACACACACACGGAGAAAGGGGATGATGTATATGAGGAAGCCAGCGGGTTTTACCAGAGTCGACACAAAGAGAACGACAAGCAGAGAGCAGACTGGTCATTTAGGGTTGAGGGAAATAGAGGGAAACGCCCTCCAGCGGAGGTCCACCTCCCCTCCACTCCACCTTCACCTCTGCCGTGTTCCTGCTGTCTGTTGCCGCGGCAATGGTGGAAGATAGGGGCTGCCAGTCGACGGCCAGTAGGAGGATTAATCGCCGGCGGATGGTGAGGCATCTGCTGCTTGCCCGCCACCAACTGCTGCTGAAACATGATTAAATGTCCTCTTCCAGCTAACACGTGGCGGCACCATGGCTTCTTTTTGCCTCAAAAAGAAGCCATGGTGCTATCTCACTCCTACTCCACTTCTTTCACTTATTTCAATCTGTACCTGCACTGCTTTTCTGCTGTAAATGTCATTCTGCCTCTGACTGCTGTTGTACTTCTTACAAGTTGATTTATTTTTCTGATTGTACTCATTAATTAACTGACCAATAGAAATGCAGCTTTTCTCAGAAAGGACCATTAAAACAGTCTACAAACTTATTAGCATTGGATCTCAGGTCTTTACCAGTAGGAATTGTAACCTTTTTGATGTCTCTGACACCTTGTCACAGAGCTGGCTCCATGCTGAAAGATGAGATTGGCTACAAATATGTGCAATGCACCTAAAAATGTCACCACATTATTTTGGTTGTTTTATAATTTAGAAATATTTTCATATACAATTTATTCTATTTTTTTCCATAAATGAACAAATTATATTTTGTTAGCATTTTGTCATGTTAATCTGCCTACATTTAGTAGTTTGAGGTTGGTCCAAAGCTCAAACTACTAATCCCAACCTTTGGTGAGGTTGGGATGGGAGCAGTTGTGGCGAAGCGGAACCTTTGTTTTGGGGGCATTGCTTGCCGATTGGTTTTGGGGTGGACTTCCTGTTTGCCTCAGACACTATCTGGACGCTAAAAGTAGCCCTTTGGACGTCATTACTAAATCCTGTTTTACTATTCTTCAGGTCAGTAGATGGTAAAAACACACCAAAACTACTCTGTAAGAAGTATAACATAACTATTCTTTGTTCATGAAGTGTGGGAATTTAGAGGTTAAGTGAAGGATGGCAATGTGAAAAAGGTAAAATGTGAAGTTAATTGTTACTTGTGAGAAAAGTAAACAACGTTTATAAAACAAATACAATGCATAGCATTGGTATCATACATTGTAAAAGGTTTGTTGATTAACAAATAGATGTGACACAATCTGGATGCTAAAAGCAGTGCTTCGGTCATCATTGCTGACAGCGGTCCTGACACTGGGGTCCTGTAACACAACAGTTCATACATTTTTCTTTTGATTACAATAAAAAGTTTAACAGTTTTTCTTATTTCATCTAACTAAAAGCCATCAAACAGTATTTCAGCCTAGAAAAAGCTTTAAAATTGGAGATCAAGTGATTTCAGAGTCTGATTGTTAAGTACTTTGTTAAAAATTTAATTCCGAGCTCCGTAAGAGTCCCATACATAGCAGTAGATCTACTTATTTGTATTTTTCCATTGCAATTTGTCTTTTTCCATCATTATGTTTTGCCCTAATCATCTTGCTTTACTCTGATTGCTTTATATGGTCTTGTCTTTTTACTAATCTTTGTTTAATTTAAAGGTTTAAATAGATCATTTTTCATTTACTTCAGTTTTCTCTGAGTCCAAAGACATGTTGTGAACTGAGAATAGATGTTCATTTTGAGTTCATCTCCAACTTTGCACTCATTATAACAGCTTTCTTTTTGTTAATTTCTTAAATGTATGCACATAACCTCTGTAAGTCATTATGCAATCATCCGCCTGCTAAGTCTTACAGCTTTGAGAGGTTGTGGAGATTCAAGCTGCAAGTTTTTGAAACTTTTTTAAAAAATGAGCGTTTCTAAAGAGCTGTAACTGAAGATGAAAGGTTATTAGGGAAATTAGAACACCTTATTTATATGTGACACAGTAGGGCCTTGACACGAAGAGAGTGTGATCATACTTACCCATCAGCTTGTATCTCATCTCTGATAAAGTGACGCAGATCCATTCTGCACTAGATATGTAAATGTCTCTCAGAAACAGCCCTGCAGCAACTCCTGCTGTCGGAGTCTAAGGGTCTCGGTCATCCTCCGAACACAACATGTCCTATTTGTTCTGACTGGTTGGATTCTGCTCTCTGAAGCTTGACACCCTCTGAACTGTCGGCTGCTTCACCTGCAGAGAGTCTCTCTGTTCTTGGCAGTCAGCAGCCTGAAAGAGGTTTACAAATTCTCGAACACTTCTTTTCAGCTCACAACAGTTTTCACGTAAAACCTGCCCTATCTCTTGGATTAAGTGGCTCTTGATCACAAATTTTATCAAAATTTCCTCATTAAATCTATTTGGTTGGAGACTGATGCTTCAAGAATATGAATGTCCCTTAAATATAAAGCCATGACACTAGCTGTAAGATGTTTTTATTCAGAGAAGTTCAAATATCTTGTCTTGTTCAAGTTATTGGTAGAATGCAACATAAAATGGATAGATGTAATAAAGCCTTACAAGCATTGATGCAGGTGCTGCTTTGCTCTGCTGTGGGGAATAAAGAATTGACCCAAAAGGTGAAGCTGCTGATTTAATTCTCCATCTACATTCTGACTCTGCTCCATGCTCATGAGATATGAATAGTGAAAGAATGAGATCCCAGATACATGCTGCTGAAATGAGCTTCATCTGCAGGGCTGTTGGGCTCAACTTTAGAGATAATTTGAGCCGATTTGTTTTCTGGGGGGAGCTTGGAATAGAGTAGTAGCAAGAGACAGTTGAGGTGGTTCAGGCATTTGATCAGTATGCTTCTGATGTGTCCATCTTCTAAAGTTTTGTGGAGGAGATACAGGCCACAGATGTTAAGACACGAAAATTACTAACAATGCATGGAGGGTTCCACCCCAAATCCAGCACCCTGAGACTGTACACGAGCCAGAAGGAAGGAGGCAGAGGACTAGTGAGTGTGAGAGCCACTGTCCAGGACAAAACATCCAAGATCCATAGATACATCAGGGACAAAGCCTCAACAGACAATATCCTGAGTGAATGTCTCAGACAACGGGGAACAGAAGTTGAGGTGCTGGAGGTACCATCATGGGAGGACAAACCCCTACATGGGATGTACCACCAGCAAATAACTGAAGTGGCTGATATCAGAAAGTCCTACCAATGGCTGGAAAAAGCTGGACTCAAGGACAGCACAGAGGCCCTCATCCTGGCCGCCCAGGAACAGGCCCT